>JAIUZE010072100.1:0-41157 GCA_022085475.1 Heliosperma pusillum | reverse complement strand
GGTTTGTGAAAGATTTCTCTAAATTAGCAAGACCGATGACGCAATTGCTAAAGAAGGAAGCAAAGTATATCTGGACCGATGAATGTGAAATTTCCTTCTTAGAATTGAAGAAGAGATTGACTACCGCACCGGTTTTAACTTTACCAGATGATGAAGCTGATTATGATGTATATTGTGATGCTTCAAAGCATGGGTTGGGATGTGTCTTGATGCAAAATAGAAAAGTCATTGCTTATGCTTCTCGACAACTCAGGGTTCATGAAGTGAATTACCCGACTCATGATCTTGAGTTAGCAGCTGTAGTACATGCATTGAAAACTTGGAGACATTATATTATTGGAGTTCATTGCCGAATCTACACCGATCATAAAAGCTTGAGGTGCATTTTTACTCAGAAAGAGTTGAACATGAGGACAGGAAGTGGTCTAGAGTTGGTGAATATGATTGAATGATTATGATGCTGAGTTGATTTATCACGAGGGAAAAGCAAATGTTGTGGCAGATGCTTTGAGTAGAAAGACTAGTCATTCATTAAATGCTCTTGGTACTTTACCTGATGAACTAGTAACTGAATTTCAGAAGCTTCAGATACAGTGTGTTGGGAAAGGGTTTGATTATCTTGGTGCTTTAACCGCGGAACCTGATTTTTATCGTGAGATTCGTACTTGTTTACCGGAGGATGCTACTTTTATCGCCATTCGAGCAAAAATATCACTTGGGCAAGCAAAGGATTGTGTGGTGGATAATGATGGCTACCTTCGTTACCATGGTCGCATGTATGTTCCGAGAAGTGCCGAGTTGAGGAAGAGAATACTTGATGAAGCTCACCTTTCTCCTTATTCTATTCATCCGGGCGGTGACAAAATGTATAAAGATTTGAGACCACAATTCTGGTGGCCTAGGATGAAGATTGAAGTGAAGGAGTAGGTTAGTAGATGTCTTACTTGTCAGAAGGTGAAGATTGATCATCAAAGACCCGGAGGTTTGCTGCAACCTTTGGAGATTCCTCTGTGGAAATGGGAGTCTATTTCTATGGACTTCGTGATGGCTTTACCTAGAACTTCTAGTGGAAAGAATGCCATCTGGGTTATTGTTGACCGTTTAACCAAGTGTGCCAGATTCATACCTATCAAAGAAACTTGGAGTATAGATAACTTAGCTGCTGCTTATGTGAGAGAGATAGTACGCTACCATGGAGTTCCTAAAGATATAGTTTCAGATCGTGATCCGAGATTCTGTTCCCGATTCTGGACAGCCTTACAAGAAGCCATGGGTAGTAAATTGTTGATGAGCACTGCTTTTCATGCCGCTACTGATGGTCAAACTGAGAGAACAATCCAAACCTTGGAAGATCTTCTTCGAGCTTGTGCTTTAGACTTTCATATATCTTGGGAGAAGTGTTTGCCTTTGGTGGAATTTTCTTATAACAACAGTTATCATGCATCTATCAAGACGTCACCTTACGAGGCTTTATACGGTAGGAAATGCCGTAGTCCTGTTTGTTGGGATCAAGTACAAGATGATCATATGTTGAGTCCCGACATTGTTACTGAAACGATCGATCAAGTTCAAGTCATTCGTGAACGAATGAAAGCCGCTCAAGAGAGACAGAAATCCTATGCCGATGTTCGTCGACGACCGCTTGAATTTGATGTTGAAGACCGGGTATTTCTTAAAGTGTCACCAATGAAAGGAGTGAAACGGTTTGGAGTGAAAGGGAAGTTGAGTCCTAAATATATTGGACCGTTTCGTGTGCTTCAAAGAGTTGGTTCTGTTGCTTATTGTCTGGAATTACCTTCGAACTTGAGCAAAGTTCATGATGTGTTCCATGTTTCTCAGTTGAAGAAGTATATCAGTGATCCGGGTCATATTATTCAAGAAGAAGTGTTGGACTTGGAACCTAATTTGGCTTTGGAAGAAAGGCCGATTCGTATACTTGAAAGGGCTAACAAACAACTCCGAAACAAGGTGGTACCTTTAGTTCGTATCCTTTGGCGTTGTGGAAACGTCGAATCAGAAACTTGGGAACCCGAGGCTAAAATGTTAGCCAAATATCCCGAGCTATTTGCTTGAGGTAAATCCCCTTCTTTCTTTCCTATTTCAATTCGATTTATTCTTTCGAATATTCCGTTCCTTCTATCGATTATCACTTCTCTTGGATAGATTGCTATAAGCCTTAGTTAGAAAATTTAGGCATAGATAACAGAGTAATTAGCTTTACTACGAAAATTTTGAACTAAATGCTTTTGGAAATGTTATGATTTCAAGTATTTTACCGTCAAGGAGTGTTGAGACTTGTTATTGGAGACGTTCGATAACTAGTTTCTCATAAATTGATGCGAAAATGTATCTTTTAAAGTCTTTGATTTGGAACGTCGATGTTCTTAAACTGCAGATGAGAACTTTCCGTACCATTGATAAGACTCAGTATTTATATTACAAGTATATTTTAACAGTTTTGAAATAGACCTACATATATGTTACGTTCTTTCTCCTAAGTTTCGAGGACGAAACTTTTTAAAAGGAGGGGTGATTGTAACAACCCGAAAAATGCCAATTTTCTAGTAAAAATATTTACTAACACTTTTCAGTAGAACTTAAGTTTTTAAAATAGGAATTTTTGTTCCGAGTCTTATTTTGAAATTCCGCGTTCGTATTTGGAATTTTTGAGGGATTCCATGAAAAGACCGTTTTTAGTCATCTTTGACTTTTCTTGACTTTTAAGTCGTCTTTGACTTTTCCTTGACTTTTTAAAGTCGTCATTGACTTTTTCTTGACTTTAAAGTCGTCCTAAACTTTTCTTGACTTTTAAGTCATCTTCGACTTTTCTCGACTTTTCAGTCAACTTTGACTTCCGTTGACTTTTCACGACTCGTCTCATAAGTTTGAAGACCGAAATTTTATTTAAAAAAATAATATTTTTGATTTATTTTTATTTAGATTTATTAAGATTTATCATAATTTAATAGAATTATTTTGAATTTATTCGGAATTTAAAGAATAACTTTTACGGTTTTTAATCGAACGTCATTTAACTATTCCCGACGCATCGTAATGCGCGCAACAAAATCGAAACTCGACTTTGGCATGAGTCACGCGCACATGTCATCGTTTTCCACTCACATGAGATAGTTTAATTCTTTTGATTAAACTAATAAGAATATCTTAGATATTTTCAACTTTATCGATCAGTTAACGAAAATTACGCAAATCGAGCAAAAACAGACCCGATGCTCACCATACCACACGGCTCAAAAAGTCCTCTAATAGCCTTGAGATTTTCATTTCTTTTGGATACAATAATCATAATATCTAGATATTTGTATAATTAACTTTATCGTTAATTATATTTAATCGTTTACCGTAAAATAATTATTAAACGCGAGTCAATTACGGAACAACAATTTCAAAACTCGACACCTTTATTGGTCTATCAACTCACGGCCAACTCCACTCCACTTTACTCACAAACAACTTTTCATTTTACAACAAATCAAAATAAGATCAAAACATCACTTTCTTTAATCGTTCTTCGTGTTCTTCGTCGTTCATCAATTGTTCTTCATCGTTCTTGAGCAAAACCTTCATTAAAATATTCGTTTCTTAATAAATCCATCCTAATTTATGATTTCGAGACTCCCTCTTCGCTCCTCATCTTCACGTACGGTTATTTTCAATTCCGTCAAAATCGTTTTCAACTTTTAATTATGGAAAAATCAAGTTTAAGTACTAATGATGTTTTCTTGTCTTTTCTTATAGGGGAAGATTTTGAAGACGAGTTTGGAGACTCGTATATTTGGGGTGAAGATTAGTAGGAGGGTTTCTTGGTTTATACTTCTTATTTTGGTGCTAATTGACTTGTCTAGCTAAGGTAACGATTCCGAGTTACTCGACGGATATATGTTACATAGCTTTGGTTTCTTTTATTTTTGGTTCATCTTTTATTTTGGTTCATCTTTTGTTTTTGGTTCATGTTATTAGGATTTATGGATTTTTAGTAGTAATATGATAAGTGCTATGATTTCTATGTTGTATGGAATTTTTATGTTGTTTAGTGTTCATGATGATTTTTTATGATTGTTCATAATAATGATTTTTGTATGATGGATGGTTAAATTGGTTGTTAAAATGGGTGTTTGATTAATTAAAACATGTTAGAATAATTTGGTGTGAATGATGGTGGTGGCCGGAAATGGGGGCTGTGAACCGGACCCAAACCAGGCCGGTTCAGGCCCGGTCCAGGCCGGTCTGGGCTGGTTCATGGTGGGTCCGGGTTTTGGTCTGTGGGTTGTGTCGATGGTTGATTGTTTGGTTGTTGTTTTGACGGGTTTTAATTATGTTAAAGCATGCGGGAAATATTAAGAAACGGTTTTAGTAAAAATTGTAAAAGCTGCCAAAACAGCCCAAACAGGCCCGTGGGCCCATTCAGGCCCATGTTGGGTTCGGCCCAAAAGTCAGCCCGTGGGTCCCACTTTGGGACTTGTGACGGTTTTTGAGTTATCGTCATTTTATCGTGTTTTGTAATATTTAACAAGTGGGAAATTTTTAATAAGTAAATGATTTAATTAAAAGTATTTTTCATAAAATTATTATTTCTCACATGTTAGAAATTATAATACGAGATCGTAGTTTAATTTGATATCCTTTAAGTCAAGCGGGGGTTTACGTAAGATTGAATAATTCACATGTTAGAAGTTTTAATAAAATAACATGTAATGAATATGTTGACTTTTATGTCTTAGTCTATGTGGTAAAGACTCTGTTTCTAGCCGGTTTGATCCAACGGGGTTGGTCAAACTAAGATCTAGTCAGCCTCGATTTGACTGATGACCCGTCGCGGGACTCGGGTCGGGGATTTGTCTTCAAGTAAGGTTGTATTTAATTAATGAATTAGCCTTAGTAGATATGAGGCGATATGATATTTGAATATGATTTATTTGCAATTAGTCACATGATAGGATGTTTTCCCGTGACTGTTTGATTATATGGTTGGTGTCGTGTTGACTAAGTAACCATAGAGAATTATGAATATATGGCGTCTTGACCATTCTAATTCTAAATGAGTAGCTTGGACCATGACATAGATAGGCCAGTACTGTCTTTAACGAGAATATGTTCACCTGATGATAGCTTTTGTGTCTCGGCTTGGTGGGTTTATATCCAAGTCGGGGCATGGCTGCCTAGTTCCACTGTGGAAATGGAGCCAGCTTAAGTACTAGCCATCTCTGCTTAGGGGGTCGCCTAGTAGAGTTTCTCATAGACGGTTATGTCATGGGACGGGGAATGGAATAGCTGTTGTCGCTAGGTCTGATCAGTCTAGGACTCGGATGTTTTCCTACCTTGTGGTATAGCCTCGAGTTACAGAAGTCGACTATTGACTGTCCTAAGAACTTATGCCTGTTTGTAGAAGTATTGGTCTTTCATGTTTGTATGATTCTATGAGTTTTAGAAGGTGAGAGGCAAGCCGGCTAAGATTGATAGAGTTTGGATTCCCGATTGTTAACTGATTCACATGATTACGTGTTGATTAGGGTTTGAGTGTATCATGGCCATGTTACATGGTAACCTCTGAGCTAGCATACCAGCTTCCCTACCTAGTGTTATATTTTTATCGGATTCACATGATAGCTTTCATATGATAGGTTATATGTTAGTTAATTGTTTCATAACATGAAAAGCATATCATATATGTTAAGGTTTTGTATTTTCTATATACATTGCTTTTATGTTTTTCATGTTTCATTAAACTCGACATTTCGTGGCTGGGAGAACTCGGAGTTACTCCCCACTGACTGTGGCTTCCGTGTTTATATTTAATGCGGTGTCGCAGGTGGTGATGCATATTTTGGGTACATTGACGAGCTAGCGAGCGAAGTATTTACCTTGGACCTATATCGGTTCATAGTTTGTATATTATTGTACACTATTTTATTTCCGTATTTATACGGGAGATATGTCTCCCGTCTTGTATATTTCTTTTGTAGAATATTATTTCCGTTTTGTAATGACCCTTTGTATTTTATGACACCTTCGTTATGTTTTATTATTTTGTATGTATTTAAATAATTTTTTTTCTTTCCGCAAATTTGAGGGTGTCACAATAATCTCTTTCATTTTCCCCTGAATAATTCAATGAAGCAACAAATATTTCTTTCTTTTTTCTTTTCTTTTCTTTTTTTCATTTTTTCTTTTTCATCATTTTTTTTCAATTCGAATCTTTTTTTTTTCTTTTTCCTTTTCTTCCTTCTTTTGCTTCATAACTTTTTTTCAACAAAGGGTGTAACACCCGGAAATGTACCCTATTTTTCTAGTAGAAATATTTTACGAAATCTTTTCAGCAAATTTAAGTTTTAATTTAGAATTTTATGTTTCGAGTCGAATTTAGAATTTCCGAGTTCGTATTTGGAATTTCCGCGAGATTCCATGAAAATCCCATCTTAAGACGAGTTTGACTTTTCTTGACTTTTGAGCCGTCTTTGACTTTTGTTGACTTTTCTCCTACACAACTCACACTACTCCCTTAACCTAATATTCATTCACACAACACATTCACCTTTCTTCCTCCTTAAGAAATCTCAAAGCTTTCCCTCTTTGATTTCGATTTTAGAATTCGCCTAGCTCATTCGTTTCGTGTTGGAATTTACGTAAGTTCGTCTCATTCTTCTCCCCGTACCTTCCTCTATCCGTATTGATATTAAAATCATCGTCCTTCTCGCTTTTCAAATTTCCCGTCTTTCTCAAGATGAATTTCATTCATCTTTTATGATCTATTTGTAGGTGGTGACCTCCAAGATCCCGACAAAGACTATTACCTTATTGAAGAGGATCTTGACGATTAGTAGAGACGCTTTAAGGTAACGGTGAAGGGTTACTCGATATCATTTACTTGTTTTACATGCTTTATATGTTAGAAATCGTATTAGAATACGATTAGTAAGCTTAGGAATCATGTTATGATTAATGAATGTTGTTAATAGATGATTGATGATGATGATACTTGTGGTTTGATGGAATTTGATATGTAATATGATGATTTATGATAATAGTTGATAATGGTTGAGTTTAGAACAAATTGGAGCCGTCTAGACTCGTTTCACGGTCGTGAGATGGCATGTCACGGTCGTGAGACTCAAGTCACGGTCGTGAAAAAGTGGCTGATGTTTTACCTTTGCATAACAGAGTGTTTCACGGTCGTGAAACTCATTTCACGGTCGTGAAACCTCATTTCACGGTCGTGAAATACAAGTCACGGTCGTGAAATACAAGTCACGGTCGTGACTTGTGCACTTCACTGCACTGACCCTTTTTCGTAAAATGATCATATCTCCTTCGTTACTTGCTTGTTTGGGGCTTGTGACCATTCGTTGGAAGCGTAAGAGGATAAGCTAACACCTCCACTTGGAATTTAGGTATTTTCATGTCTAGAACTCTAGTTATGACAGTTTGAAGTGAACCCTTGTTTTAGTTAGTTTCCAAACTTGTTGTTTTGGAGAGGTATCTATGTTTCTTATTTATTATGCTTCTTAAACTTGTTCTAATGCGTATGTATCATGTATTGAATCATGTTTATCATATTTACATTTTTATAATGCCATGTTTTCATGTTTTGTGAAGGTTTTTGGTATGTTCTCACTTTGAGTCGGTTTTTACAAATGATACGGTTTGAGCACGGTTTGGTCTAGTGCTTTGTACTCTCATTCCCTTGGCTACCTTCCCGTTCGTAAGGCTGGAATGTCGGAACGGAGAGGTATCCTACTGCTTAAATGCATGTGTTAGTGGGCATACGACGACGTTGTTGGGAGTTGAACGCTATGCGTTGTTCGACCCGGCCGTCAAATGTTGTGTACTTGCGAGGTGGTGTTATTTGCATGTAGCGTACCGCATGTTATGAGGCTTGAGCTGTTTTCCGCCTCTTTCGTGAATTGATCTACCGAATTTGGGGTACTCGGCGTCTAGTGTAAGACCGAGTCTTGGATGCGAAACGTCATGCATGTCGAATCGGAAAACGGTTTATTCGAGAATCTGGCCAGGTTTAGACTAGGACCGGATATTATATTCGTCGTGCTACCAGGAGGAAATTAGTCTACATAGGCGAAATGTAAGCATCGCGTATGAGTTCAGGGAAATGTGATCCCGTGGATGCCATTTAATCATACTTGCCATGTACACGATGCTAGTGCGTTTCATTTACCGTGAGAGTTGTCGTCTTGTGTCGTCGTTCTTTTAATGCGTGATTTCATGGTATTATTCATGGTCATTGCATGATTGGACACCGTCATTGTCTTGGTTCGTGAATGGATGATAATATGTTGGATTTAATGTGATCATCACATGACTTGACTTGGTTTGTCTGTCGAGTCTCAATCTTATCAATCTTATACCGCTAACGGTGAGATGCAAGCCCTAGTGAGCGTATTCGGTTGCCTAAGAGTGTCTTCCCTGAGTCTTTGAATAACATGATGGGTTCGGATTTGATTTCCATATGCTCTTATCATTATCTATCGAATTGCCTATCTATTCTTATCGTAACTCACATGGATATCTATATATGCATGATTTTACTTGTGTATTTCCTTATATGTACGTTTAATGTGATATGGCTGGGAGAACCCGGAGTTACTCCCCACTGATTGTGGCGTTCATGTTTTTCATGAATGAACAGGTTGCTTGCAATGGATGGCTTTTTGCTTTGACTATTTTGGGTTCGGGTTTGAGCTAGCGGGCGTTGTCCCTGGAAGTTTCACCTCTAGACGATATTAGCTAGTTTTGCTAAACACTTGTTCTTTGCTAGCATTTTAAGAGACCCCGTCTCTTTGTTGTATTTCCGTACTTAGTTTGTAATATTTGACACTCCTCGTTTTATTTAACTTGCATGTATAAAAGTTTTTAAAAACTACCTATTTCCGCAATATAATTCACATGCTTGTTTGTTTTATATTTCCGCATTCGCGAGGGTTGTCACAAAGGGAATAAATGACACAATTGCCAACATACTTGCTACACCCAATTGATATTCTTTTTGAAATCCCGACCCAACCATAGTAGACAAGTAGATAAGAAAAACATGCAACTGCGACTGTCCCGATAAGGTAGGCAAGTTCTAGGAATGTAGCTATTAAATGGCTTGTAAGACAGGCTACAAAAGGCTCAAATTGGCTAAACATAGAGAACTCAATAATAAGGGTATAAAATCAAGTCTTTTTGGCTATGTGAGGCTTATTTGAACAAAAAGAATCACCTTTCATCATGCACTTATCAAACGAACGCGTATAGTATCAAGAAACGAATGTCACACTTATGCAATTTGATGTTAGACATTCCACAAGGAGTACCACACTCAAGTCTAAAGACAATGAGACCAGTTTATTGATGTTCTTGGCCTAGGAAGCTCTATAGACCTCAAAATTTTAAGTGGTTTACCAACAAAAATTGCCAAATCTAATTAGCATAAGGTGTGTCCAAAACGGTCAAGACTTGTACTATGAGCTTTGTTTTCAAAAATAGTAGGTCAAAATAATGTACATGGACAACTTATTTGGGATTCAAATGCAAAAACAATGCAAATTATCATCATTGTTATTCAATTCACCAAGACTCGTCCTAATAAAATAAAAAACATGTTTTTGGATTTTGCAAATTTTTCAATTTTTATGATTTTTTTTTTTCACAAAACGGAAATAAACACACAACATAAATAAAGACTCTCCCCCAAACCTAAATGTCACAGTGTCCTCAGTGTGGCGCTAACAGCACAGCAATCACACAATCAACCAACAATAGCAACCTAAAGGACACCACTAACAAAAGGGAAAAGGGGAAATAACTAAAAGAAAATACAATAAAAGAAAGTACAAGGATAGATAGTACCAGATCTATAGAACAATAGCCTCCCCCAAACCAGCTGCAAAATGGGGGAGTAGTGACCAGTTGTCACTACTGCTCATCAGCCAGGATGAATGGGGATCTCGGTAACCGTATGGGGGTTACCTAAGCTATACACCCTTTGTAACTGGCAATCCTCTCTTGTCAGCAGTTTGTCCATCTCAACCGCTTCCTTGCTCCGTGAGCTCCCAGCTTCAGCAGTGCTGGAAATTAAGGCGATCTCCAGAGGATCCCTATTCAAACATAAAGAGAGACAATCATCAACATTCAAATCCACAATATCGATCCTATGACATGTCTCTTCTAGCCTGGGGTGTTTCATTGTATGCTCTAAGTTGAAAGTAATATTGTCATCCCCCACTGTTAGGGTAAGTCTCCCATTCTTAACATCTATAACCGCCCCCGCAGTATGGAGGAATGGTCGTCCTAAGATGATAGGGATTTGGGTGTCTTCAGCCATATCTAAGACAACGAAGTCAACTGGTATGAAAAACTTCCCTACTCTAACCGGTACGTCTTCTAAAATCCCTAAAGGGTGTTTAATAGAACGGTCGGCCATTTCTAAGTTCATGGTTGTAACAGTGAGTTGACCCATATTTAGCTTTTTGCATATAGAAAATGGCATAACACTAACACTAGCCCCTAAATCACAAAGGGCTTTATCTATAGCTAAGCAACCTATATTACAAGGAATAGAAAAACTCCCTGGATCCTTGAGCTTAGGTGGTGATCTGGATTGCAACACAGCACTGCATTCTTCAGTGAATGCAACCGTCTCCACTTCATTAAAGGAACGCTTCCTTGTCAATATGTCCTTCAAAAATTTCGCATAGGCCGGCACTTGAGTGATCAACTCAGTAAAAGGGACACTCACTTGTAAATTCTTGACCACCTCCATGAACTTTCCAAACTGTGTATCAAGCTTGGATTTATGTTGGCGGTGAGGAAAAGGAAGTTTAATGGCGATGGGCTCGGCTTCTTTTGCTTTTGAAGGTGAATTAGAGGACTTATAGGCCTGATCAGGGGTTGCTCGATCGAGTTTTCTTGTACTGTAACTTTCAGAAACTTCCCGAGAAGAATTTAGGCAGATTTTCTGGGTTGCTCGATCGAGCAAAAGGGTGCTCCTCGATCGAGCAACCTCTTTTTCAGCCCCTTTTTTGCCTTTTTTCGAACTTTGATCAACAACTTCCAAGCTTTCATTGGTTTCATCCCTTATCATTTCAGGGCCTTTGTAATGTGTCCCACTCCTCAAGGTGATGGCATTGACTTGTTCATGTGGAGAGTGCCCTTGAGGAGGAAGATTACCCGGTTGTTTATGTGGATTTTGAATTGCCAATTGGGCAATTTGAGTGTCAACCATCTTGTTATGAGCTATCAGCTGTGAGATCTGAGCATCTTGCTTTTGTTGGATGATAAGACTTTGCTGCAACATGGCTTTTAATTCCGCCATATCATTACGTGGAGGTGGTGGAGGTGGAGGTTGTTGAAAGTTTTGGCCACCTTGATTGGAACGGTTAAAGTTACCTTAGGAATTGCGATTCTGAGGAATCACATAAGATGAACCTTGTTGCTGAGGTGGTGGTGGGTTAGGATTAAGAACATTCTGACTTCGGTAGGAGAAATTGGGATGCTCTCTTGTCCTTTCATTATAAAAGTTAGAGTACGGTGAACCTTGCTTAAAGGATTGAAAGGCAAGCACTTGATCAACCGTACTCATACATTCCACTGCATTATGCCCCATAGTACCACATCTTTCACAGGTTGGCTCTTGTTGAACCATGGCATGAACCGTTTGCTTATTTTCCAAGGACTTTGAAGTTTGTAACTCGGCAATTTTGGCAGTTAATGCCTCCAACTGAGCTACAATGGCATTATCCGAACCTCCTCTCCTCACATTACCCCTAGGATTCCCATACTCAGCAGTGTGAGTAGCCATCTCATCAATTAACTTCCAAGCATTGACATCAGTAGTGTTATTTTGGAATCTGCCATTAGCAGCAGAATCTAACAAATTCCTTTGATCATCATATAACCCATTATAAATTTGGTTGCATAAGAACCAAGTATCAAAACCGTGATGTGGAACAGACTTGACAAGCTTTTTGAAGCGAACCCAGGCTTCATTAAAGTTCTCATTGGGACCTTGTTTGAAACTTGTGATTTGGCTTCGAATGGCATTGGTTTTCTGTGGCGGAAAATATCTTTTGTAGAATGCAAGAGCCAAAGAATTCCAATCGGTGATGCCAAGTGCAACCATATCTAACTCACTCAACCAATCTTCTGCCCCGTCTCGTAATGAAAAGGGAAACAACACCAACTTGATCTGATCTTGTGTCACCCCACCCGTCAAAGGAATAGAGCAACAATAGTTAGTGAATTTCTCCATATGCTTAGCAGGATCCTCACTGGGGCTTCCTCCAAACATGTTTCGCTCCACCAAAGAGATATAAGATGGACGAATCTCAAAAGTACTATTACCCGTAGTAGGGAGTTGAAATCCCTTGGGAATAGGGAATGGATGCAACGGTAGGCTCCGAATGGCTGGCTAGAGTAGGCATGGTTGTAGTAGGTGCAGAAATAGGTGTATCTTTTTCTAAGGATGGTTTTTCTGCGATGAATTCGGCGTAAACTGTTTCAAGCGTACTCAAGTCTTCCGCTTCTTGAATTTCCTTCCAAAAGTTTCGTCTAGACCGGAGAGTCTTCTCTGGTTCGGAATCGTAGGGCACGAGAACGGACCTAGAACACCTGGGCATAAACAAAAACTAAAGAAAAGGATGAGAACGGTCCCAAGGAACTTAGGTTCCCTGAGACGAAAAGACAAACTAAGTAGAAACAAACAGAAAACTGTTGCGTCCCCGGCAATGGCGCCAAATTTGATAAGGGTAAAGTCGCGTCTCCTTAATCAAAGTAAAACCTAATTCCTTACTAACTAATAGTCAGCGGTAAGCAAGGTATCGAATCCACGGGGAGGCGGTAATTTTCTAATCAGTTAAACTAAGTTCGTCTATAAAGTAACAATTTCGGGGTTTGAGATTTGTGTTCTAAACTAATGGCAAACAATAACAATAACTAAAAGTAAACAATAACAACTAATAATAAGCAATAACATACTAATAAGGTTGAAAACAATGAGATTAAAAGTCTAGGGTCACAGGTTCACTAGGACTATTGTTCAGGGATAGGGATAAAATCAACTATCATGCAATAAAGCTATCTAAGGTCACAAGATCGGTCGATTCAATTATGCCCTTTAGATCTTCAATTTAACATGCGATCGCTATCATTAAACGAGTTCTATTCAATTATCGTAGCCTATCTTAGTCTTAACCCGGTCGATGTTAATCCTAATTCGCGAGACTAGTTAATTAATCCTGGTCAGTAATCAAACAACTAGAATTAAAACGATAATCAAACGATAACCATGCAATTGCAATTCAATTAATTAATCTACCCCTTCTAACAATCCTAGATCTCCTTTCAACCCTAGAAAGGAATTTAGCTACTCATAACGATATAAATAACAACAATAATAATTAAAGTAAACATGATTAACAATAATGAAAGGATGAACAAAGAATAATTAAAGAACAAGAAGACAATTAAATTGAATAACGAAGAAAGATTGAAAAATACCGAATACAAGTTGAACTAAAGACAATCGTCTTTGATGAATAAAATCCAGAGGAAAAGTAAACTAATTAGGGTTTCTGAATTAAAGCCTAAAAGTATTCAATAGCCTAAGGAAGCATGTGAAAGTATGAGAAAGCATCTAAGACGAGCTTTCTTTATATAATACAAAAGATCTAATCAATTAGGTTAAAGTTTAGGAAAATTAGAGAAAACCGCCGAAATAAAGCTTGCTCGATCGAGCAAGGCACTTCTGCTTGATCGAGCAAGAGCACAATGCGACTCGACCGAGCAAGGTAGGTCAGCTCGGTCGAGCAGCCTTCATTTTAGCTCGTTTCTTCGATTTTTCTTCATTTCTTCTCTTTTCTTCCTCGATTTCCGTGCCTAGCTTATACGATCCAACTCCGCCATGCTCCATATCTACTCAAAAAGCTCCAAATGCATCCAATCTGCATTAAAACATAACAAAAGCGGCAGAATCGATATTCTAGCTAAAATAGCATAGAAATAAGCAAGGAAAGACGGTAAATCGAGTTAAATGCGTCTAAGGGAGGCATAAAATATGTATATAAATAATGATCATCACCTAAATTTTGATATGAAGATGTTCCTGGAAATTTTCCAGAATATACAAAATTTAAATTTTCAAATTTATGAATTATTGTAATTTAATTTAGAATTATTACATAAAAGTTATGTTAATAAGGGTCAAAACCAAGCAATAATGCAAAATCGAGTTGAATTATTGTCAAATAATTAGTGGAGACTAATTTTTGAGTACTAAAAAGTTACGGTAATTAACTTGGACTTAAATTTGATTTAAGTATTAATTTGTGATTTTAATTGGTTATTATCACGCATTTCCATAAAACCGGGTTTATATACGATATAAGATTATTAGGGCGATTTGGCACATTAATATTGCATGAGTTTACATATAATTATGCTGCATTTTGAATGAATGAATGTCATTTTGATTTATGTAATTTTTGGAATTATGTATTTTGTCTTAGTATGGCCTTAGTTTTTAATCGATATTACCCGAAATATATGGGAATATTGATTCGGTTGTAATTTAATGTGATCTCGTATCACTTTTATTGTATTGCATCATTTTATTTTGCAAATGTATAATAGAAGAGCATTGTAATTTTATTATATCATTTGTAATCCCGGAGTTTCCTAAAGACGGTGCCATTTGGAAAGGCGTTCCAAAAGGAAGACGGTGTCCTTGGGAAGCGTGCAAATGAAGTTCAAGGGACCAAGGAGTTGGTTTCCGAATTTGTAATAGTTAATTTGATTTTGTATTATTTTAGGAGTGTCATACTACGAATTTATTTTATGCTTGCATTTTTATTTTATATGTTGCATGCATGCGAAATCGCCACTTAAACAACACATGCATTTTATCGAGTCAATCGACCGCGTCAATTAGAAATATCGATAGTTCACCTATTTTGTTCACTTAAAAGGAGATAGATAATATAAATTGACTTGACCTCTATTTTGATAATTGAGATTTAGCCTTAACAAATAGTAGAACCCATGAATCCCAATTTCGTAAGGAAGTAGGTTCGGCTCACCGAGGTGCTAAACTTATTACGTTGGGTAAGTGGGGCAATAACTCGTTATTGCATCAAAATTTGGTTGAACTCAACGGAAAGATTAGAGTCCGTGGCCGATGTGTTCCGGGCTAAAGATGACATAAAGTATTTCATCGACCAAGAATTCTAATTGTAGAATCGGTTAAAGAGTTAACCCACCAAATAATATTGATAAAGGTCGTGGAGTCCGTGGCTCACATAAACCCGTGTTAATATAGGATTTGGGTCTTGGAATCATTTATGTAATTGGATAGAGGTCATTATATAAATGCTAAACTTGTTTAAAATGTTTACAAGTATTTGAAAACGATAAATGATGATGTTTCTTTCATTTTCTATTTTGTAATCAAACTTATTTATTCGCAATGTCGGCAAACGATAACGAGGTTTGACCTCCCATACCACAACTCACCACCGTATCATGGCTTAGATCCTTTATGGATCAATGCAAATTCGAAAAGAATTGTTCTAATTTCACGAATTGGAATTGGCAACTTTGCCTTGCCACCAAAGGTGATGGTAAGCTTCATTACCACACCAAGGCTTCTCCCAACACTCCTAAATGCAAGGTCAACTAATGCCGTAAAGGAGGCCTATGAGACCTACCAAATAGAATTGGCCAAGATCAAGAATGTCTTGATCTTCTATATAGATGCCGAGCTTCAAAGGAATGTCATAAAGATGAATTCCATGTATGAGATCTACACTAAACTCGTGACCGTGTTTTCACGAGCTCTTAGGATCATTCAAAATGAAGTCGCTTCTTAATTTTTCGGCCTTAAAAATGAAGGATGGTCAATATGTTTGCTCCAACATACTCAAATGATTGAGCATGTCGAGATACTCAAGAAGTAAGGAATAGCGATTCCCGAGCAACTTGTGATTGACCGTGTACTCCACTCCCTAAAACCGTATCAAAGGGTTTGTTAATTTTACGGTGAACTTTAACATGCCAAACGTCACCACGACTCTACATAAGTTGCACAAATTGGTTGTGCAAACCGAGCGTGATATGGGCTACCATGCTAGCACTAGCAAAGATGTATTGAACATCAAATGACAAAAGCAAAGGGAAGTTCATGAAGAGTGGACACAAAGGGAACACACCCACACCTTCTAAGAACAAAGAAAGGCTATTGGGAATAGTTATTCTAAGTCTAAGAAGGGTGTCACCTCCAACAACAAGTGCCATTATTGTAATGGTATAGGCTCTTGGAAACGTAATTGCCCCATATATTTGGGAGATATTAAGACTGGACGAGTTCTTCCAGTAAATAATAGTTCTCCCGGATGTTTATGTTATTGATATTAATCTCAACTTTGGTATTTTGATACAAGTTGTAGTTCTCATCCTCCTAATTAGATTAAGGGCATGAGAAGAAAGACAAAGCAAAGCAAGCTTTAGGGAATGTCCAAGATGAGGGAGCTAAGGTAGCCACCACATATAGGAGACCTAAGGATTAGCTTGGCATTCTGTCTATTTGTCTTTCTAGTTATTTTGAATGTCGTTTTGGAACTTTTGATTTCCGTGTTAGACATGGAAACTGGTTATTATTTCCATTATTTAAAGGACAATTGTTGTACTATATAATGATAGCTTGGTTTTCAACCCAAGTCATTATGTTTGTGGAATTTATGTTCTAAACCTTTCATTATACAAAGTTAATATCTTAAACATAATGATTGGATCATTATAATTACTTAAGTTATGAATTGGATTCTCACTTATGGACTTGTGACTAAGTATCACAACTTATTTGAAATAAGAAAAATCAATTGCATAGTCAAATCGAGTTAATGAACTCACATTTGGGGATTTACAATCCATATAAGCCCTAAGATAAGATCTTTCAAACACCAACTAGACTCCATACTAGCTATGGAAGGGTTAAGAATCCTAAATTTGTTCAAGACATGGATAAGAGTCCAAGTATTTTGCTTAAATAGAGTGAGTCTATAGATAAGCTAGAATACTGAAGTCTAAACAAATAAATCTACTATAGATCGCTCAAAGTTAATACGAGCATCATACCCCATTTATACCTGGAGAACAAAGCTGTTTGTGACTAAGGAATAGAGCTCATGGAGCTATCCTTACAAGAATTTTCTCATTTACACCTAAAGAAACAAAACTGTTTGTGGCTGATGGTGCTATCCTTCACGTAAATAAGCGTATTTACTAAAGGATAGAGTGGGAGAAAATATGCCACAAACAAAGACAAGAGAAAATGTTCTTAAGTCATCCAAGGTCGGAAGCTTATAGTGAAAGCTTATAGTGAAAATATCTACTTTTTGAAAGTAATTATTATGATCTATAGATTGACGGTTATAATTTCCAATTCGAATTTGTTGCATAAGAGCCTTAAGAATACAAGATGGATACTATACATATAAAATTACATGGGAAGTTTGGACCTCCCTAGGGTGTATAAAACTTTATTATAAAGTATTATATATAAGTTAAAATGTAACCATCTTTGAGATCCAAGATTATTGCATCTACACCTCGTTGAAAGTATATATATGACAAAATGACATAAAGTTGTTTAAAGTTTCCTTTCTAAATGGGCATTTAGAAGTGGACAAGTTGTCGTACAAAACTTAGGAGATCAATGTGTAATCCTAAGAGAGCACTTGAGAGGTTGTAATAATCATTGCATAACAAGAGAGAATGGTTTCCTCGAATTGTCGAAGAGCCATGTTTATGCATGAAGTTAAGTGGGAGCTAGATCTATGATGTGTGGACATGAAGGTTAGTGGGAGTTGAGTTATCATGTATGGACATGATGATTAGTGGGAGTACAATATCTTACATGTCTTGTATGTATGAGACATATTAATCATTAGGAATGATGTACTAGCATTGCCTTCCGTGGAGGAATGTTTAGGAAATCATTTCTAGATGAAAGACTTGGAAGAAGTATATTATATCTGAGGCAAGAATATCTCCCATGTCTCGTATGTAGGAGACATATTGGTCATTGGGAATGATGTACTAACATTGCCTTCCGTGGAGGAGTGTTTGGGAAATCATTTCTAGATGAAAGACTTGGAGTCCAAAATCTATGGTGATAGATAAGAGAGGATACACATTATTGCGAATGTTTCCGCCATCAGGCCAATTATATATGCCAAGATATGCACATACCTTGATAAGTTGTATGCTTGGAGCATGACAAGTTGATAACAAATAATCCACATGAGAGTCATTGGATAGCCTTCAAGAATGTGTTGGAGTAAGTGTCCTCCACAATAGTGCATTTATATAATAAATCTCATTTGGAATATACGTGGCATGATTAGTATATTTTGATACTCCACGTCAGTTGATTAACGTAAATCGGTAACGCTTGCTGGCTGACTAGAGTTTGACGTTATTGTCGTATGACGGCGGTAATCAACTGATCCCTTTAGGTCACACCTATAGGATGAGACCCAAATAGAATACAAATTATTTGTATACGATACAGTTTAATTAGAGCATTACATATATTTGATATGTACGTTTAGTTACGAGAGTTATTTATTGGAAATTGAGTTGCGAACTCATTCCACTTAAGTTTATTAGTCAATTATACGATAACTGACTGAATAAATTTTACGTCTTATTTTAATACGATTAAATAAGATTTAATTTAATGATTAATCGTTAATTCATTAAATTAGTTGAGGTTATGCATATATTTTGAGGAAGAGGTAATTAGTTAATTATATTTACAAAGAGTTGTAAAATAAATTAACTGGACATTGTGGGACCCATTATATATTGATATAATGGTTAAATATCACTTAAAAGTTGAGTGTATATTGATTATTAATTTGAGTTATAAAATTGTTATTTGATCAAATTAACACTTAATTATACAAGATAATTAAGCATATGATTATAAGTATTTGTAGGACAAATATCAAAAATCAAAATGGACCACATTTCACATGTGGAGGCCGGATCTTTCAAGTGGAGAACAATAGTATTTATTCTCTACTACTACCACACTCCATCACATGATAATGACTTGTTATGACACAATTATCATTACATTTACTACCAACACTCAAAGTCTTTTGCATGTGAGTAAAATAAGCAAAATGAGAGCCAAATATGGCTTATGGTGACCGGCCATAAGGCCTTTATATTGAACAATTGTTGTTCAATTTTTGGATCACTTGAATTCATTATGCTTATTCTCACTTCTCTTTCTAAACTCAACATCTCTCAAAACCTACATGCAAACTAATATTATCTACATATTACTAGTATAGTAATATACTAATATTAGTAGTATTATGTCTTACTTATTATCTAGTTAATAATAAGGTAACATTATTTGGGTTTAATCTTGGGTGCAACTAGAAGGAGACCTTCTTCTTTGGAGGTTATTTTATGGAGGATCATCTATCAATTTCATGCTCAAGAACAATAAGAAGGAGTTCTTATTGTGCCCATATTGGACCAAAAATTTCCATTGTAAGGAAATTCATCTTATCTTTATATTTATGCTTTTATATTTGCATGCATGATAACTAGATCCTAAATCATTAAGTTAAAGTAATTTAATGAACTAATTAGAGGATTCTAATTAGAGGTCTAGGACTTTCATGTGGTATCAGAGCTCAATTGTTACATGCATGTCGATTTTAGGCATTAAAATCGAGTTATACTATAACTTGGGTAAAATTGAAAATTTGTGTTCAAAGTTGGTTTGCACGAAATTTTTGATTTGAATGCATACCTACTAACCTCAAAATGGTTGTGGTCAAATTTGGTGATTTTATGGATTAATTTGCTATTTATTTTGATTTATGGCCTTTAAATCATGTTAAGATGCATATTTTATGTTAAAAGTTAACTAAAAATAGTTTCATGTTGATTCTGGCCATGACATTTTGATATGACCTCACATGAATGTTGTACATACTGTATGTAAAATTTCATGACTTTTAATTAAGTTTTGCATGACGATTGATTTTTATAAGATAAAAGTCAATAAAGTGAGATTATTATGATCATAAAATTGAAACGTCCTTTTCTGGTATTGAAAATTTTTGGTACATTTTATAATATGATTTATATCATCTTGGTGAAATTTTATAATTTGTTTCACTATTTTACTATATTTAATGGTGTTTATTTGATAAAACTCTTAAATACTATGTTATTTGTTCATAAAATTTATTCAAATTTTTTGGGCAAATTTTTCTTTGTTTTAGAGTTCCTGGAAATGTTCCAGAATGTAAAAAATTTTTGGTTTCAAATTTTTATGATTTGTATATTTTATTTTGGGTTTACTTCATAAATGTTATGATTAAACCTCTATATTTAGCAAATACGATCAATTCGAACTAATTAAATACAAACAAAGTTAGTGGGGACTAATTTTGAGTTCTAAATCAGTTTAGATAATTAGTTTGAGCTTAAATACGATTTAAGTGTTGATTATTGATTTTTAATGGGTAAAAATCGATAAAATCCATAAAACCGAGCTAGAATGAGCATGATAAGTGTTAAGGGCGATTTTGGCATGATTTTTACAGCATGTTATTTATGTTGTTATTTTTGAATGAATGAATGTCATTTATTTAATTTTTAATGCAAGTTGTACCTAGTATGGCCTAGATTATTTTAATCGGTATTACCCGTAATGTAAGGGAATACCGATTCGGTTGTAATTTTATTTGCGATCTCGTATCGCCGTTTGTAATAATTTAATTTCATTTTTAGATCAAATGTATAATAGGAATTTTATTTGTATCTTTTTGTAATTAATTATTATGAAGACGGAGATTCCCGAAGTCGGTGTTCCAAAAGACGGTGCCATGAAGAGGCAAGGGGCCAAGGAGTTGGTTTCCGATTTTGTAATCTACTAGTTAATTAGATTAGCTAGGTGGCCATACTAGGATTTATTATTTGCTTGCTTTATGTTTTTCCGCACATGCCAAAATCGCCAACATGCATTTTTATTTCTCGATTGTCAATTCAAAGTTATTCAAAATTCACCGACTTAGTTCGCTTATAGGGAATTAATAACAAAATTGACAAGACCTCTCACATAACTTAAAAAAATTGAGATTTAGCCTTACCAATTAGTAACACCTATGAACCCCGTGTTCATTAGGGCTACCACGCTCGTGGGTCCCTTTTTACCTCGGGTAAGTAGGGTGATGCGATCACAAGCCAAAATTGGATTGGACTCAACGAGATAAGCGTTATCTTGGGACTAGGAGATGGATTTAATTGAAATCCGTCAACCAAGAGTTCTAAGTGTAGAATTAGTCAAGTATTGACTTACCATTTTTAGATAAAGGTAGCATGCGATGACTATTTTTGTCTAAATATGGGTCTTGGAATCACTTATATAATTTCGTGAGGGGTCATTATATGAGTGACTTGTTAAAATTGTTTTACAAGTAAATTATATTTAAGCAATGAATGTTTATTTTCCATTGATATTTATTTTATACGCGCAAATGACAAATATTTTATCCTTCTATGAACTTGTAAATCCGTTCAATCGTGGAAAGGGTTTCCATTATTTTATACGGTAGTATATTGATTGCGATCTCCGTTTAAAGCACCGTAGCTAAAGACAAAATTAATTTTATCTTTTGATCCTCATATTCACCATTGCAAATGTCTCTTATGAAGAGTAAATGAATAAGTCACACTTAGTAAAAAACGTTTTGATTTTTAGTGACGTCTTCTTATAACAATGGTACAATCAATCTTTGCTCCAAAGAAAATATTTGTATTTTGGTATGTCGTCATTATGCTCCTTATCGAGGCTTACCTCAAAAGAGGCCAAATCAGTTGGGACGACTAGGTTAATCGATTTATTTAAAATCGTGAATAACCAAATACCGTAGTCACTTCATGAAAGGTTTATCCTTTTGAAGGTAAAACCATGAATGAAATGAAGAATAGTCTTCACAATAATTCTAATATACTTGTCTAAGTAGAGATTCATGAAAGTGAGTGGGAGCACTAAGAATGATGTTTATATTCTTAATTGTTAAGACGAGGTTCAAGAGTAGGTTGGCACGAGTTTGGCACAAGGCAAGGGAAAAAGGCAAGACTATTTTGAATAGTAAAGTCAAAACCCAAGCAAGGTGTCGAACCCAACTTTTGACGATTCTATTTTACAGTGTAGGACACAAGAAAAGAATCTGCCCCAAGTTTTCTAAAGAGTTAGAAATTGGGTGTACTATTTTCACCCATAATATCTATATGATCGACATTTATTTTGCTAAATGCAATTTTTGGGTATTAGATACCCATTATGGTTTTCATCAATGTATTCAATGCATATAATAATGATTCGTGCGACGAGTAACCATGATTAAATGTCGACCTACAAGGGAAATATAACTATTGTAGTTTTATTTCTATAGAGACATATAAAAGTTATAATGTGATCAATCTAGTTTTGGATTTAGAGGTATACTTTAATAAACGTTATTATGTACATAACCTCTAAATAAAGAATATAGTATCCACTTTAGTGTACGACACAAGTGTTTCACTTTTGTGAATAGAACAAGCGTTGTATCTTTTTATGCCTATACTTGGTCAATGGTTATCCCATACCAATCAAAGGTAATTATATTCTTGACCTAAACTAGTAATTACTTGTCATATAGATTGTAAAGGCTCAAAATTGGTGACCCTAATCTAATCTTAATTCTGGATTGTGTAGCACATTAAGAGGCTAGTATTGATAACTATCCCTAAACCATCTGATTTTGAATCTTATGGTGCGTGCGAATCTTGTATTCAAGGCAAGATGATTCGTCCCCTTTTTATTTAAAAGGAAATCGAACTAGTGAGTTATTGGCCCTATTACATTTGAATATGCGTGGTCCAATAACAAACACAACCAGAGATGGTTATGACTATTTCACTTTATTTACCAACGATTTAAGTTGATATTACAATTGATTCTACTTAATGAGATGCTATGAGAAATCTTTGAAAAGTTCAAAGAGCTTCAATGTGAAGTAGTTAATCACCAAGAGTATTAGACAAGGACTTACGAGTAAATCGTAACTGTAAATATCTAAGTATTGACTTTGATTTTCACCAAAAGTATTGTGAAATAGTCTCACGAGTTAACTTCTCTAACATACATTATGAGATAAGGTATTGTTGAATAGAGATACAAAACCTTATACGATATGGTTTTGTCTTTGTCAAGTTAATCTGAGCCACTTGACTAAATTTGGGATTTTATTATTTTGTCTGCTATTTCTTTACCCAACATATCTAAGCACAATTAAAACAGTCGGATTTTGTTTCATATACGATATGGATAGGTAGCGTACCTAATTTATAAGTTATCCGAATAAAACAAGTGCTCAATAATCCCACATTGACCACGAGAACAAAGCGTTTGTGACTCGTGATGCTGTCTTTCAATAAAAATACGATTATTTCTTGATAAGACAGAGTGGGAGAAAATGTTTCAAGAGCCACAAACTGAGCATATGGTCCGGAAAAAGTTTTTCTCATTGCTTCTTTAGTAGTTGTGTCTTCGGAACCTAGGAGGTCAGGTGGAATTTTATCACTCCTTAATAGTGATGAATTTTAATATGTGACTTATAAAAGACTGTTTTTAGTCCCAACTTCTTGCTATGGCTTAGAGTCATACGATTCGTAATGGACTCCATGCATGATGGTCAGGTATGTGACCTGATAAATTTTACTTGAAGAAGTACGACCTCTTGAATGTAAATGGATTTTTTAAGATCGAAATTTGCATGGATAAACATTACAATGTTTTCAAAGATAAATGGGTATGCAAAGAGTTTTGCACTAACCTTAATTCTTCGATCCATTCGAATATACTTAGCGATTACATCATATCATAATAGTATGATGTCAATTGGACCTCAAGGACCACCTTCTTGAATACGATTCTAGAAGAGGTTGTATATTTTATATTCACCTGTCGGTTTCGTAGATCCTAACTATCCTAAGTTAATTTTGCAAGCTTAAGAGGATGTCTTAACTAAGCACTAAAGAGTTGGAATTAGTGTGTCAATCATGTCATAAAATATTTCTCGACATCTGGAGGAATTATGTTGAATACATGAAGTTTAGTGGGAGTTATATGGTTTTCATTAGTCTTATATGTGGAGACATATTGATCATTTTAGATGATGGAAGATTTTGGAGAAGTAGAATACATCTTTTAGATATCTGGATTTATGGAGATAAATCTAAAAGGATATTAGTGTTGAGTCAAAATTCTTATATTGATAAGATCTTTGACTAGTTCAAGGAAGTTGAACACATGATAATTGATTCCTTTTTGCTTCCGCTGCGGGATCAATTATATACGCTGTGATGTATACTCAATTCGACATTTCGCATGCTTTGAGTATGACGAATCATTTGCAATCAAATCTAAGTGAGAGTCACTTGATAGCCATAAAGAACATCCTTAAGTACTTGCGAAGGACTAAAGATATGTTCCATATGTTTGGAGTTTATAGTGAGTTGTGTGTAAGAGTTTACACAGACTTCAGTTTCCAAACTGATCAAAGTGATTTGAAATCACGAACTGGCTGTGTTTTATAGAAGATTTATCTGTTGGAAGAGTTCCAAGCAGAAAAAACTATTGGAAAGGTTCCAAGTAGGAGTGACATTTTCAAATATAAATGTCATGTATCCGCTGGAAGTGTTCCAGGCAATTTATCATTGCGGATTTCACAACGAAAATAGAGTACATTGCATCATATGATGATGCATATGAAGTAGCTTGGATTCGACAGTATTGGAGGGACTAGAAGTAGTTCCTATAGTTGTATATCCTATCCCATGATACTGGTAAAACAGTGGGAGCTACCTTTAGGCCAAAAGTCCTAAGTCTAGATTCAAACCTACACGTACTCAGAAAGTTTTATGTAATATGAGATTACGTAGACAAAGAGAAATAGCAATCAGAACGATGGGAAATATGCAAGTATTGCTAATCCATTAGCCATGCTTTTTGCAGGCTAAACATGATAGTCATGTCATTTCAATGGGGATTGAAATATGTACCTGAATTGCTAAAGATTATAAGATATGAAATTATTGATAGCGTATCAATTTTTCCAAATATTTGATAATCGCATTCATTGTTACAGTTTCATTAAAAACTCCTTTATTTAGTTTGACTAAATTTTAATACTTTGTGTGACAACCCTCGCGAATGCGGAAATATAAAAACAAACAAGCATGTGAATTATATAGCGGAAATATGAAGTTTTAAAAACATTATACATGCAAGGAAAGAATACGAGGAGTGTCAAATATACAAACTAAAGTACGAATTATACTACATCAAGAGACGAAGTCTCTCCAAAAAGTTAACAAGTAAAAGTGTTTAGCAAACAAGCTAAAATCGTCTAGAGGTGTTTTAATCCAGGGACAACGCCCGCTAGCTCACACCCGAACGCAAAATGTTAAGCAAAAAGCCATCCAATCAAGCAACCTGTTCATCCATGAAAAACATGAACGCCACAATCAGTGGGGAGTAACTCCGGTTCTCCCAACCATATCACATCAAATGTACATAGAAGGAAATACCAAAGTAGAAGCATGCATATATATATATATATATATATACATGTGAGATACGATAAGAATAGACAGGCAGTTCAATATATAATGATAAGAGCATATGAAGTAAAAGTCCGAATCCATCATGTCATACAAAGACTCGGGGAAGACACTCTTAGGCAACCGAATACGCTCACTACGGCTTGCATCTCACCGTTAGCGGTATAAGTTTGATAAGATTGAGACTCGACAAACAAACCATGCCAAGTCATTCAATGATCAATCATATAATCATTCATGTAATCATCCATCCAAACATACAATATGTTGACAACCTCTCTCACGGTAAAAGAAACGCACTAGCATCGTGTACATGGCAAGTATGATTAAAAGGCATCCACGAGATAAGACGTTTCCCTGAACGCATACACGATTCAATTCATTTCGTATATGTAGACTAATTTCCTCCCGGTAGGACAACGATAATAATACGGTCCTAGTCTAAACCTGGCCAGACTCTCGGAATAAGACGTGTTCCGATTCGACATGTGGTAAGACGTTCCACATCCAAGACTCGGTCAATCATAGACGCCCAGTACCCCAAATTCGGTCAACCTTCAGGCGGAAACGAGCACAAGCCTCATAACAAGCGGTACGCTACATGCAAATAACACCACCTCGCAAGTACACAACATTTGACGGCCGGGTCGATCAACGCAATGCGTTCAACTCCCAACAACGTCGTCGTATGCCCACTACACATGCAATTAAGCATTAGGATACCTCCCCGTTCCGACATTCCAGCCTTACGAACGTGGAGGTAGCCAAGGGAATGAGAGTACAAAGCACAAGACAAAATAGTGCTCAAACCGTATCATTTGTAAAAAACCGACTCAAAGTGGGAACATACCAAAAACCATCACAAAACATGAGAATAGGGAATCATATAAGTTTAAATATGATAAACATGAGTCAATACATGATACATAAGCATTAGAACAAGTTTATGAAGCATAATGAATAAAAACATAGATCACCTCTCCAAAACAACTTTGTTTGGAAACCAACGAAAACAAGGGTCCACTTCAAACGGTCATAACTATAGTTCTAGACATGCAAATGCAGAAATTCCAAATGGAGGTGATAGCTTATCCTCTTACGGTTCCAACGGGATGTCACAAGCCCAAAACAAGCAAGTAACGAAGGAGATATGATCATTTTACGAAAAGGGGTCAGTGCAGGAAAACTGCAGTCGGCCGCGCCTAACGCAGCCTGCGTCACCACGACGCAGCCTGCGTCCTACACGGGATTCAGGAACGATCAAAACCAACATGTTATCAACAACCAAAAATCCTCATTTATCATAACAAACCATCAATTCACATATCAATTAACCACTAACAACAACCAACAACAACAACACAAGTCCTAAGCATACTAACCATAATCTAAATACGATTACTAGCCTAGAAAACCCATAAAACACGTAAATGATATCGAGTAACCCTTCACCGTTACCTTTTCGCGTCTTTAAACGGTTTCTAAACCTTCCTAGTCTCCACCTACATACAATTAGATAATAAAAGATGAATATCATTCACCTTGAGAAAGCCGGATAATTTAAAAAGCGAGAAAGACGGTAATTTTATTACCAATACGGATAGAGGAAGCTAAGAGGGGAAGAATAAGACGAACCTAGATGAATTTGAGCAAGAAATGAAAGCGTAGCGATGATTCGAAGATGGATCAAATATGGAGGCTAGGGATTTGGTGTTTACTTAGTGATGAAGTAAGAAGAAGATTGAATGAGGGTGTTAGGGTTGTGAGGGAGTATATGAAGAGTAAGTGGAAAAGTCAAGGAAAAAGTCAATAAAGTCAAAGACGGCTCAAGACGGGTTTTTCTTGAAATCTCGCGGAAATTCCAAATACGAACTCGGAAATTCTAAATTCGACTCGGAAAATTAAATTCTAAATTAAAACTAAAATTTGCTGAAAAGTATCCGTAAAATATTTTTACTAGAACAATAGGGTACATTTGCGGGTGTTACAATCACCCCACCTTTTAAAAAGTTTCGTCCTCGAAACTTGAGAGTAGAAAACAAAAGTATCAAGGACAAGAATCGGTTTTCAAAATTAATACGAAAACCTTTATAAGGGAAACATCTATGAAACGAGGTTCATCTCGAAAATGGTTTAAAGAAATTTTTCATAAGTGCGAAACTTACTTGCGAATCTCAAGAATGCTCGTCGCGAACGAGAACTCTAATTATCCAAATCAAAGCAATGTCGAAATAGGGAAATCGAAATTCAAAACAAACGTTAGTAAGTGCAGGACTAGTCACCAGACGTCTCCAATAACAAGTCCAAACATCCAACCAAACGTAAAATCCAGGTATAAAAGCAAAAGAAATCTATTTTCTCCAAAAAGAGGGTACACAATCCATCTTTAGACTTCTTTGAAAAGTTAAATTAGAAATACAATATGGAAATTCGAAGGTTTTCTCAAAGATAAAATCGAAATAAGAACACATTACACGTACATAGAGCGACTCGATCACAAACACAATCACGTACAAAATATATACAAAACACGCAAAAACGAAACAAATCGAACTCTTAGGGATAGGAAGATTAAGATAAAGTCGGGAGGAAGATCTACAAGAATTCGACATCACTAACTCTACTAATAAACCAAATCCTCAAGAGAATGCAATTTACCCAAGTTACACCTCAACATTTTCAATCATTAGATTTCTACTGAAATATTCCATAATCACCAGACCTCAAGTCATCAACATAACCATTCAAACCTAATTAGCATCGACTAGGGTCCATAGATTGTAATCTGCAGGAGAGGTCCTTTAACGTACTATAAAATCCTTAGATTCATCAAACTCTATCTGAGACCACTAACCAAAGAAATCTCATCTTAGGGAACCATATCTACTAACAACCACAAAGTGAACGGTCCTTATCATAAAATCCTCTGATCCAATTTATTCCAAAATTCATTACAATGAACTTTCTCATCCTCGAAAGTCAAAACACAATCAAAGCAACATACATAATTATCTAAGATCCAACTAGTCTCATCCAAAGTCTCACGACAAGGGAAAATCCACAATTCCATTATCGCTTATAAGAATTCTTTAATACGCCATAACATCCTTAATTCGATCATTACTACGCTCGAAGCCTCAAATACAAATAGTCACATTAGCAAACTATGGTGGTTACTAATCCTCAAGATAAATGGGTTCACTATTCTAACTCTATAATCCATAACAACCGAGCATTCACCATCCAAGGCTTGCAACGAACATTTCTCAATCTCGAACTATGATTCCTTAAGAATAAAGGAGAATTACTAAATCCAAACCACAAATGATCAATCACTTGTCAATCAGACAACCATTCAAATCATCTAGTTCATCTAAAACTCAAAATGAATCGACTTTCATTTATGACAATACTCCTCAAACTTTGGGTACCAACTCAATTACCCTAAAGCAAAGTCTTTTTTAGATACCACCAATTAGAGACATCAAATTCTCAAATGATATCCCAAGCAACCGATATAATACTCAACAACAACGAATATCATCTCGCTCAATTTGATTCCCAAAATAGCACTACACTAGCAAGCTTAATAAATGAAGCCACCAAGAGAGTACAATACCACCAACAGATTCAACATGAAATTTGCTAAATCCCAATACACATATTCTAACTAAAGAATCCCACAATACATTACAATTATTCTCTGAACCTTACAAACGGAATATCCAATCCACTAAGGAAAAGATGAAGCGGCAACGAGATAGGAAACGATAAGAAATCTCAAGGAGAACACGAGAATAAAATCAGGCACGAGATTAAAAGAGAGGAACGCTGAAAATAACGAGGGCAAGAAAGAGACAAAGCAGATAGTAGAGTTATGAAGATATCCGCGTAAGAAATAAGATACGAGTATGCGATTTCTTAAAGATCAATCTTTACAAAAGCATTCAAGAATGGAAATGAAAAGGGACAATGGCACGGGTAATGGTTTAAGGTTTAATCCACAAAATTTCTCCTTTCAAACTTAATGCGATAATAAAACCACTTAATTATGAAAGTTCATAGACCCTAATTAGACTCCTCTAATTAGTTACTAAATTACTTGTTAATTTAGTGTTTAATAAAGATCTATGTAACATGCATGCAAATTAAAATGCATAATAAAAAGTAAGAAGAAATTTCCTTACATTGGGAAATTTCGGTTTATATGGGCACAACAAGAAACACCTTTCTTGTTGTTCTTGTGCTAGAAAGAAAAAGATGATCCTCCTTGTAATCTTCAAATTAGAAGACCTCCTTTGAGATGCACCCAAGAGAGAACCCAAACTAATCACTTAGTTTTTGACTAGAAAACACAAGTGAAAAGATGAACTAATATTAATTTTATTACTACTCTAGTAATAGGAAATATTAGTGTTTGAGAGGTTTTAGAGAGATGAGGATTTTTAGTGAGATAAGCATGCAAATAAGAATGAACAAGCAAGTAAAAAAGAACAACAAAATTGTCCATTTAAGGACACAAAAGGTCCGGCCAACACATGCATGAATGGCCCCTTATTTGCTTAAAATAATCTCATGCAAAAATGTTGAGTGTAGTAGTGAATAAGAATATGATCATGTGTCATAAACATGACATGATCACATGTTGTAGTGTAATACAAGAAACAACAATCATCATGTTGTACACTACAATAATCCGGCCTCCACTAGTGTCATATGGTCCATTTTGATTTTTGATATTTGTCCCACAAATACTTATAATCATATGATTAATTATCTTGTATAATTAAGAGTTAATTTGATCATATAACAATTATATGACTCAAATTAATAAATAATATACACTTAACTTTTAAGTGATATTATATCAATATATAATGGGTCCCACAATGCCTAGTTAGTTTATTTTACAACTCCTTGTAAATATAATTAACTAATCAACCTCTACCTCAAATTATATGCATAACCTCAACTAATTTAATGAGTTAACTATTAATCATTAAATTAAATCTTATTTAATCGTATTAAAATAAGACGTAAAATTTATTCAGTCAATTATCGTATAATTGACTAATAAACTTATCCGGAATGAGTTCGTAACTCAATTTCCAATAATTAACTCTCGTAACTAAACATATATCAAATATATATATAAAGTACTAATTAATATGTATCGTATACAAATAAATAGATTTCTGTTTGGGTCTCATCCTATAGGTGTGACCGAAAGGGGTCAGTTGATTACCGCCGTCATACGACAATAACGTCTAACTCTAGTCAGCTGACCGTTATCGATTTACGTTAATCAACTGACGTGGAGTATCAAAATACTAGTCATCCCACTAATATTCCAAAATGAGATTTATAATATAAATGCACTATTGTGGAGGACACTTGCTCCAACAATCTCCCACTTGTCCGATACAAGTTGTGCATGTAGTCACACTATTGCGGAGGACTCCTACTCCCACAATATCTCCCACTTGTCTCGACAAGTTGTGTGCTACCAATTCTCTTGTCACTTTAGCGTCACATCCTCCCACTCATCGCAAGGTGTCTTTCAGGTCGCACTTGCGATTGGAAAAATAAATTGAGTGGTTTTCTCGATCTGGAGAGTAACTGTCTGACCGGAAAATCTACCATAGATCTCTTCCGAGCGTGGCCACGCATTTCCAGTCACTACTCCTCGAGTGGCCCGAAGATGTTAATACCCAACGTGGGTGGACAATTCCTGTTGACCCAACTTACACTGTATAATGCAAATCACCATGACCCAGTAGATGCCCATCGGCCTCCTTTCACGGCACGACCTAGGACAAAAACCAAAGTCAATCGGAAAATACACCGACTCAGGTAAATGGTCGCCAGTCTAAAGAATCGACTCATAGGAATATAATAGAAATCCCCGCCACGACCAGGCTTCAACAATTTTGATAAGGGACTCTATCATGGTCACTGTCCGACAGAGTGTCTCTACAGTCTGTCTATGTAAACGATCAGTCATCTCCATGACTCCATGGTGCTGAACCAACCATCGATCGACTTACAATCTAGTCATTGCGAGACGTCACCTTATGCAAATGACTAGGGACAATTACTAAGTTCATCATGTTCACTTGAATTGAGTTCAACCTTTATTATAACCAATTCGGACAAAACAAAGTAATAAATTTAGTCAATACTAAATAAAAGAGTTCATATAAAACTCGAACAATGAATGCAATTATCATATATGTAAACATTGATACAACATTCAATTATTACATATCACATAATCTAGAGGAATTCAGGAACTCGTCTTAATCCCATCGAGACGACATGACTGTCATGTTTAGCCTTTGTAAGAGGCTTGGTTAGAGGATCAGCGATGTTATCGTCTGTCCCAACCTTACATACATCTATTTCCTTCCTCTCCACGTAATCTCTAATTACATGGTATTTCCTAAGTACATGTCTAGACTTGTTACTAGACTTGGGCTCCTTTGCTTGAAAGATAGCCCCACTGTTATCACAATACATCGTGATGGGATCTGTGGCAGTAGGGACTACTCCTAGTCCTTCCAAGAACTGCCGAATCCACACAGCTTCCTTTGCAGCCTCTGATGCCGCGAGGTACTCAGCTTCTGTTGTAGAATCCGCAGTCACGCTTTGCTTGAAGCTCTTCCAGCAAACGGCTCCTCCATTCAACATAAAGACATAGCCGGATTGGGATTTTAAATCATCCCTATCAGTTTGGAAACTAGCGTCCGTGTAACCCTTTACACGCAACTCAGTCTCTCCTCCAAACACCAAGAACGAATCTTTAGTCCTTCGTAAGTACTTAAGGATGTTCTTTACGGCTATCCAGTGACTCTCACCTGGATTGGCTTGATAACGACTCGTCATGCTCAAAGCATAGGCGACGTCAGGGCGAGTGCACATCATAGCATACATGATTGACCCAACTGCTGAAGCATAAGGGATCAACTTCATGCGTTCAATCTCCTCGGTGACGGTAGGACTCTGGGATTTACTCAGAGTGATACCATGACCTATTGGAAGAAAGCCTCTCTTAGAGTCTTTCATTTTGAACCGATCAAGAATCTTATCTATATAAGCTTCTTGACTTAATGCTAGTATCCTCTTGGATCTATCTCTATAGATCCGGATACCCAAAATGCGTTGTGCCTCTCCCAAATCCTTCATCTGGAAATGTTTCCCAAGCCACTCCTTGGTAGAAGTAAGCATTGGTATGTCATTCCCAATGAGAAGTATGTCATCCACATACAAGATAAGGAAAGTAACTTTGCTCCCACTAAACTTCATGTATAAACATGGTTCCTCGACACTTCGAGTGAATCCATTTTGTTTAATTACATGATCGAAGCGATGATTCCAACTCCTTGATGCTTGCTTAAGACCATAAATGGATCTCTTAAGTTTGCATACCTTCTTAGGGTTGGATTTATCCTCAAAACCTTCAGGTTGTGTCATGTACACTTCCTCTTCTAGAATCCCATTCAAGAAGGCGGTTTTGACATCCATTTGCCAAATTTCATAGTTATAAAATGCGGCAACCGCTAAGAGAATCCTAATGGATCGAAGCATAGCGACTGGGGCAAAAGTTTCGTCATAGTGTAAACCATGAACTTGAGTGAAGCCTTTTGCCACCAATCTAGCTTTGTAGATATCATTATGTCCATCTATGCCATTCTTGATCTTGTAGATCCACTTGCACTGAAGAGGTCGCACCTTCTCAGGTAAGTCTACCAAGTCCCATACTTGATTTTCGTACATAGAATCCATTTCGGATTGCATGGCCTCTAGCCAATGCTTGGAGTCGGGACTAGAAACGGCCGACTTGTAGGTTGTGGGTTCATCACTTTCAAAAAGTAATAAATCACCATCTCCCTCGATACATCCGAGGTAACGATCAGGTTGAAAACTAATTCTACCTGACCTTCTAGGGACAATAACCGTTTCAGACGAGGAGGGAACGTTTTCCTCCACTTCATTTTCGGTTTGTGGCTCTCGAACTTCATCAAGTTCGAATTTTCTCCCACTCTGCCTTTTAGAAACGAAATCGCTTTCTAGAAAGACAGCATCACGAGACACAAACACTTTGTCCTCATGACGGTTGTAGAAGTAATATCCACGAGTCTCCTTAGGGTATCCTACAAAATAACATTTGTCGGATCTGGGTGCGAGCTTGTCATTAGACTTCTCATGAACAAACGCCTCGCAACCCCAAATTTTCATAAACGACAAATAAGGAACCTTTCCTTTCCATATCTCATATGGAGTTTTATTGGCTGCTTTAGTCGGGCTACGATTTAGTGAAAATATTGCGGTTAAGATGGCAAATCCCCAAAACGAGTCAGGAAGCTCTGTAAGACTCATCATCGACCGAACCATATCTAATAAAGTTCGGTTTCTCCTTTCAGACACACCATTTAATTGTGGTGTTCCAGGAGGAGTCCATTGTGATACTATACCGCAATCTTTTAGGTGTGAATCAAATTCATAATTTAGATATTCACCACCACGATCGGATCGTAGGGTTTTTATCTTCTTATTCAATTGGTTTTCCACTTCATGTTGAAACTCTTTGAACTTTTCAAAGGCTTCACTCTTATGCCTCATTAAGTAGACGTATCCATATCTACTTAAATCGTCGGTAAAAGTAATGAAGTACTTGTAACCACCTCTAGCTTGGAGAGTCATTGGGCCACATACATCGGTATGTACAAGGCCTAATACTTCACTTGCTCGTGTCCCTTTTCCCGTAAAAGGAGCACGAGTCATCTTGCCCAAAAGACAAGATTCGCATTCACCATAAGATTCATAATCAAATGGTTTGAGAAGTTTCGTTGAAACAAGTCTCTTTATGCGTCGTTCGTTTATATGACCTAAACGACAATGCCAAAGGTATGATTGATTAGGTTCACCTAATTTGAGCTTCTTGCTTTCGATATGATATATTTCATTAACATTATCAAGAACATAAATGCCTCCAATAGAGATGGCTTTACCATAAAACACATCATTAAAAGAAAACGAACAACTATTGTTCTTGATTACAAAAGAGAAACCCTCCGCGTCAAGTACGGAAATGGAGATAATGTTCTTAGTCAAGGAGGGTACAAAATAACAATTATTTAAATACAACTCAAGACCACTAGCTAAGGTTAATACATAAGTTCCTACGGAGACGGCGGCAACTCTTGCTCCATTCCCCATTCGTAGGTCCACATCACCCTTGGCTAGTGCTCGCACGTCCTTCAGCCCCTGCAAGTGATTACAAAGGTGAGAACCACATCCAGTATCAAATACCCAAGTGGAAGTGCAAGCATAGTTAATATCTATCATATAGAGAGAAGAGAGGATTATACCTGACGGTGTCACACATCCGTCCTTCTTATCCTTCAAATACTTGGGACAATTGCGTTTCCAATGTCCCTTGCCTTTACAATAAAAGCATTCGGCTTCGGCGTGCTTCTTACCCTTAGCCTTGGCATTGCTATACATAATAGCTTTGCCCTTTCCTTTTCCTTGCTTCTTAAATTGGGCTTTGGCTTTTCCCTTCCCCTTTTGAACCCCTAGCTTCAAGTTCTTCAATCTCATTGTAAGAACATCCTTTTGCTCACTCCCACTTGCTTCCATATCCCTTTCGACTTGGGTAAGGAGAGCATGGAGCTCGTGAAAGCTCTTATCCATGCCATGCATGTTATAGTTTGCCCTAGCTTGGGCAAACTTGGGAGGAAGTGAGTGAAGGATGCGGCCAACCGCTAGCTTCTTAGGAATTTTGACCCCTAGACGATCTAGAGTGTCAACATGTTCCACCATCTTAAGCACATGTGGGCCAACCTTTTGGCCCCTCTCTAACTTGGCTTCAAAAAGCCGAGTCATAGCATTGTATTGGCGAATCTCGGGTGATTGAGAAAAAGCCAACGTCACCCTAGAGAATATCTCATATGCTCCAAGGGTGATGTATTGTTGCTTAAGGGTTGAGGACATCGACCAAATCAAGACCATCTTGACGTCGTTTGCTACCTTAAGGTATTCCTCATAGGCGGCTTTGGCCGCATTAGTGGCTCTTGGGCCGGGTTCATTGGGAGGTGCCTCGGTCAAGTAGCGCAAAACGTTATCCGATAACGCCGCACTCTTGATCGTTTGCTCCCACTCAACGAAATTAGTTCCATCGTCTTTTAAGATGCATTTGTCCATAACGGACCTTAGCCATGAGTCTTTTCCTAGTTGAACGGTGTTGTTATTGTTTGCCATTGCGGATTATGAATAACTACAACAAAATTAGGAAATATTAACATTCATTGTTTTAATCAATTTTACTTGTATAACCAATTTAAACAAGTCACTCATATAATGACCCCTCACGAAATTATATAAGCGATTCCGAGACCCGCATTTTAGACAAAAGAACATGTTATGCAACTTTTATGTAAAAAACGGTAAGTCAACTTTTGACTAATTCTACTCCTAGAACTCTCGGTCGACGGATTTCAACTAAACCCATCTCCTAGTCCCAAGATAACGCTTATCTTGTTGAGTCCAACCCAATTTAGGCGTGTGATCGTATCACCCTACTTACCCGAGGTAAAAAGGTCCACGTTGTGGTTGTCCTAATGAACACGGGGTTCATAGGTGCTTCAATTGGTAAGGCTAAATCTCAATTCCTTTTTTAAGTTATGTGAGAGGTCTTGCCAATTTTAGTTATTAATTCCCTATAAGTGAACTAAGTCGGTGAATTTTGAATAACGTTGAATTGACAATCGATAAATAAAATGCATGTTGGTGATTTTGGCATGTGCGGAAAAATAAAGCAAGCAATCAAATTAAATCCTAGTATGGCCACCTAGCTAATCTAATTAACTAGATGATTACAAATCGGAAACCAACTCCTTGGTCCCTTGCCTCTTCATGGAACGCCTTCCAATATGGCACCGTCTTTTGGAACACCGACTTTGGGAATCACCGTCTTCACAATAAATAATTACAAAAATACAAATGAATACATAGCAAATTCCTATTATACATTTGATCTATAAAATGAAATTATTAATTATTACAAAACGGCGATACGAAATCGCAATAAATTACAACCAAATCGGTATTCCCTTACATTACGGGTAATACCGATTAAAAATAATCTAGGCCATACTAGGTACAACTTGCAATAAAATAAATAAATGACATTCATTCATTCAACAACATAAATAAAAATGCTGTAAAATCATGCCAAAATCACCCTCAACACTTGTCATGTTCATTCTAGCTCGGTTTTTACGAATTTTATCGATTTTATCTACTAAAAATCAATAATCAACACTTAAATCGTATTTAAGCTCAAACTAATTATCTAAACTGATTTAGAACTCAAAATTAGTCCCCACTAATTTCACTTGTATTTAATTAGTTTGAATTGATCGCATTTGCTATTTAAAGAGGTTTAATCATAACTTTTATGAATTAAACCCAAAATAAAATGAAAAATCATTAAAATTGAAACAAAAAAATTTGTACATACTGGAACACTTCCAGGAACCTCAAGAACAAAAAACATTTGCCCAAAAAATTTGAAATGATTTTATGAACAAATAGCTTTATAAGAATCGGTTTTTATCAAATAAAAACCAACTAAAATAGTAAAATGATGAAACAAATTATCAAATTTTACCAGGATGATATAAATAATATTATAAAATGTACAAAACATTATCAACTCCAGAAAGTCACGTTTCAATTTTAAGAACAAAATAACTCCTTTAAATCGATTTTTATCCAATAAAAATCAATAACCATGCAATACATGACGAAATGTCACGAAAACTTACATACAATATGTAAAACATGCATGTGAGAACATATTAAAAATTTGAGGCCAGATTCAACATGCAACTATTTTTAGTTAACTTTTAACATAAAACCGCATGTTAACTCGGTTTTAAAGGCCATAAATCATAATAAATAGCAAAATAATTCGTAAATTCACCAAATTTGACCAAAAACATTTTGAGGTCAGTAGGTATGCATGCAAATCAGAAAATTTTGTGAAAACCATTTTTAACATAAATTTTCGATTTTTACTCAAGTTATCGTATAACCCGATTTTAATGCTTAAAATCAACATGCATGCTACAAGCTAGCTCTGATACCACATGAAAGTTCATAGACCCTAATTAGACTCCTCTAATTAGTTACTAAATTACTTGTTAATTTAGTGTTTAATAAAGATCTATGTAACATGCATGCAAATTAAAATGCATAATAAAAGTAAGAAGAAATTTCCTTACATTGGGAAATTTCGGTTTATATGGGCACAACAAGAAACACCTTTCTTGTTGTTCTTGTGCTAGAAAGAAAAAGATGATCCTCCTTGTAATCTTCAAAATAGAAGACCTCCTTTGAGATGCACCCAAGAGAGAACCCAAACTAATCACTTAGTTTTTGACTAGAAAACACAAGTGAAAAGATGAACTAATATTAATTTTATTACTACTCTAGTAATAGGAAATATTAGTGTTTGAGAGGTTTTAGAGAGATGAGGATTTTTAGTGAGATAAGCATGCAAATAAGAATGAACAAGCAAGGCAAAATGAACAACAAAATTGTCCATTTAAGGACACAAAAGGTCCGGCCAACACATGCATGAATGGCCCCTTATTTGCTTAAAATAATCTCATGCAAAAATGTTGAGTGTAGTAGTGAATAAGAATATGATCATGTGTCATAAACATGACATGATCACATGTTGTAGTGTAATACAAGAAACAACAATCATCATGTTGTACACTACCAATTTTCGGCACCCACTAGTGTCATGTGGTCCATTTTGATTTTTTATATTTGTCCCACAAATACTTATAATCATATGTTTAATTATCTTGTATAATTAAGAGTTAATTTGATCATATAACAATTATATGACTCAAATTAATAAATAATATACACTTAACTTTTAAGTGATATTTTATCATTATATCAATATATAATGGGTCCCACAATACCTAGTTAGTTTATTTTACAACTCCTTGTAAATATAAGTAACTAATCACCTCTACCTCAAATTATATGCATAACCTCAACTAATTTAATGAGTTAACTATTAATCATTAAATTAAATCTTATTTAATCGTATTAAAATAAGACGTAAAATTTATTCAGTCAATTATCGTATAATTGACTAATAAACTTATCCGGAATGAGTTCGTAACTCAATTTCCAATAATTAACTCTCGTAACTAAAAATATATCAAATATATATATAAAGTACTAATTAATATGTATCGTATACAAATAATTAGATTTCTGTTTGGGTCTCATCCTATAGGTGTGACCGAAAGGGGTCAGTTGATTACCGCCGTCATTACGACAAAAACGTTCTAATTGAGTCAAGCTGGACCGTGATCGAGGTACGTAATCAACTGACGTGGAGTATCAAAATAAAGTCTTCCCACTAATATTCCCCCCAAAATGAGGACATTTATATATAAATGCACTATGGTGTGAGGACACTTGCGCCAACAAATATCCTTTACAAAAGGCCTCTTACAAGGGAACCATCATTACCATGAGCAATATCAAGTAAGGTACACCTAGATTTGATAAATCGACCCCCCCCACACCAAACCCAATTCATTCCATCCTTTCATATCACACGGATTTCCCAATTGCGAAAAATTGTAACTAAAGTATAATAAAAACATTCCTTTAGCTCAAAGATTAACCACCTACCTCAAAGGGTTCTTAATTGAAGACTAACAAATACCTCTTATACTCGGTCATTTTCAAGTCTATAGGCCCACGAGTTCATTATTATCAAAGAAAACATCAAGCCAAACATCATCATAAAATCAAGGTATTTCCCTCCTAGATCTACATATCGAATCTCGCTCATATCTATAATCCTAAAGTAATATGGTTCAACTTACAACGAAACCTTACTACTTCAAACGAGTCTCCGATACCATAAGATAAGATCATATCTTTAAATCCAAGAACTATAGCCAAATGCTTTTCCACCAAGCCTATACACTAACACATAAACTAGAATCCACAAGAAGTCACTTAGTCTCAAAAGCGTTTTACACCTCAAAGTATCATCCAAATATTCTCACTTAGAACAACTAGCTCCAATTTAGACATGATCCTCAAGACACTCTAATATTACTAAACTCCTAAATTCAAAAGATTAAACCGTTAATGGGTTATTAAGTCTTAGCCAACTCATTCAATCTTACACCATCAAATACCATGAACTATCTACACATTAGTCATGGCAAGCATAAAGCATTAAAATCATCAAACTTATCTTACTACCCTTCCTTAGAGTTACAACCAATCATCAATATAGGGTGAATTTAGATCTACACCATTTTCCTCAAATCACAAATTCATTCTAACAACACTAATATTCCACAAAATTTCAAGTTCTTCCGACCAAGTATAATATACCACCAACAAATGGGTATGACATCCACAAAAACGTTACAAGGTAAGGATACCAATGGTAAGATGGAGGAAACTATCAAGAGTAATTTCCAAGAGGCAAACAAGTTGGAAGAGAAAAAAAGCACCTCGATAGAAGGAAAAGAGCATAATACATTAAGGACGAGAGAATTCATAGATGAGGAAGAAATACACTTCAATTAGGCTTGTCAATCTTCAATATTCGGTAAAGGATACTTCTTCTAGGTAATACATGATCCACCTTAAAACGTTAGATACAAACAAACATAACATCACTCAACACAATCAACAAACAAGTTAGAACCTAACAAACATCAAGTACACAAAAGACTACCACATTAGGTCCTTAAGTCTACCCATCTCTCATTTATTATTTCAAGGTCAAGTAGTTTAAGTTTAGGGTTCACGTGTGTGCGTCGGGAGCGATAAAGCTCTGATACCAACTGTGACAACCCTCGCGAATGCGGAAATATAAAACATACAAGCATGTGAATTACATAGCGGAAATATGAAGTTTTTTAAAAACTTTTATACATGCAAGATAGAAATACGAGGAATGTCAGTAATTACAAACCAAATATAAAATACTACAAGAGACGTATTCTCTCAAAATGTTAACCAACAACAAAGTCATTAGCAACTAGCTAATCAACGTCTAGAGGTGTTTCATCCAGGGACAACGCCCGCTAGCTCACACCCGAACCCAAAAATAGCATAAGCAAAAAGCCATCCATGCAAGCAACCTGTTCATTCATGAAAAACATGAACGCCACAATCAGTGGGGAGTAACTCCGGGTTCTCCCAGCCATATCACATTAAACGTACATAGAAGGAAATACAAAAGTAAAATCATGCATATATAGATATACATGTGAGATACGATAAGGATATATAGGCAATTCATTAACCAATGATAAGAGCATAAGAGGTACAAATCTGAATCCAGCATGTTATTCCAAGACTCGGGGAAGACAC
>JAIUZE010072099.1:0-21786 GCA_022085475.1 Heliosperma pusillum | reverse complement strand
AAACAATAAACTCACAACAATAAAAGTTGGCTTATGACATAAGAGAGGCAGACATAAATGAATACCTAAACATCTACCCTGAAGGTACATAAATGGTTCATAGAAGACTACAAATAAGGATTTATTCAACCAATTTGTTGTCTAAGGCATTTTTTTAAAAAAAAAATAGACTTTATAATCTAGGAGATAAAAGTTTATTAGTTGAAGAGGTACCTTTATTATTTTCCATTCAAGTTGTTTTTGGTGACACTCGAGAAGTGGATCCATAGAGTTTCTCTTTGTTATTGCCCTGCGTTAAATATATGTTATATACTTAACTTAATCAAATTTACTTACTACAACAAAACAAAAACTTGGAAATAATTATAGTTTCTTAAATCGTTTACATGATAAACTTACGTAGTAATTGTATCCTTCAAAAACTTACGAGGCTCTAGACTTCCGGCTGGATCACACCAATATACCACACTTTCAATCGGATTAATGACAGCCAACATCCAATGTTCACTACCATTTATAAAATAAAACAATTAGCCATGCAGTGTACCGCACGATAAATAAAAATTACAGAACAGATTTAGAGTACGTGTATGACACACGTGTCCAAGTAAATCCAAAGTAGGTAGACTTAAAATTCAAAACACTGATAATTTGGAGAGCCTTCAGCTCCAAATTCAAAGTAGGTAAATATAGATTCAAGGATGCCAATAAAGTTTAGATTATGGCGAAAAAAATGATACATACCTTTCATAATATGGAGCAAAAATAAGCTTTCGACCCCTTTCACAACCCTGACATGCCATAGCCTCAACAATATAGTCTGATCGAGTATCTTCACTTTCAAAAGTAGCGAATTGGGACAATGACTCAGGGCACAAAAATCCATATAAAGTTGTACATTGCATACTCTTGGTAAGTTCACTTAAATACCTACGACAAAAGAAATGTGATTTGCTAAGTTATGCACAAATGTCAAATTGTACTAACTAAATTCAAAACAAAAGTAAATTGTATAAAACCGTATCGAAAATTAAAACTCAAACCTTATAAACGTAATAAGGTGCCTCCATACAGAGATCAGATAATGGATCGAATAACGACTTCCTAAGTGTTTATCGGACTTGGGCACATGTTAGGAAAAACATAATACAGAGCATTAAAAAAACCTTAATAAATTTAGATAAAGGATCGAATAACCACTTCTTAAGTGTTTACAATCCTTCATTTCTGGATTTTTTCTTTTACTTTTACTAGGACATATGAAAATCTTTTATGGTTTATAATAATGTTTATCAGCTCAAGTAAGTAAATATAAGCAAACTTAATAAATTTAGATAAAGGAAATGTCATCACTAATGAAAATTTGAAGTATATAGATATCACATCGGTAAGATTTTATCTATTCAGGGAGCAGTCTCATTTATTTCAGACTATACATAATAGGAAAACTCACAAAAAAAAAATGTGATTGAAGTATGTTTTATACTTCATAGAAGCGAATATGTTTTTATTAAAATAGACTATTTGTGACTCAAATCTACATTTTATTTTAGTTCTAACTTCTAAATTTATGGTGCCTTAAGTATGAGTGACACGCTTATATCCTTTATAGTCTACACTACACTACTGTTTTGCTTTAATTACTCTACTATCTCTTATCCCAAATAGTTTCCAAAATCACCATACTTTGAAAAAAAAAATCATTTATACTCCAAAGTTTTTATTCAATAAGGTGCTTGTATTACAAGAAAAAGTCCAATAGTTGGTGTATATGTATATTTTGTTTCATTGTGCAGCTATATGAAGATCCTTTTTTGTAGCATCATTAGTCAAGCTAAATGTATCAATGTTAGCTACTAAATGACATATTTATTTGTATCAAATAAGAAATTGTATTGCTGAAGTTGTATCAAAGTTACGCACCTCATAAATAAGAATTGTTAGTCTCTTAGCTAAAAAAAAGTGTGATGGTTTAAATCGTTAATCCGCTTCTCATTACTGATAATCTTTAGCATTGGACTTACTGGAGTTAGGATTTCATGTTATTACATACTACTTTTGTGACAACCCTCGCGAATGCGGAAAGATAAAACATACAAGCATGTGAAAAGATATGCGGAAATACGGTATTTTAAAAACTTTTAAACATGCATTGTAAATAAAACGAGGAGTGTCAAATATTACAAACTAAACGCGGAAATACAACAAAGAGACGGGGTCTCTTCAATTGTTAGCAAAGAACAAGTGTTTAACAAAAACTAGCTACTATCGTCTAGAGGTGAACTTCCAGGGACAACGCCCGCTAGCTCACACCCGAACCCCAAAATGTCACAGCCAAAAATCATCCAAGCAAGAAACCTGTTCATCCATGAAAAACATGAATGCCACAGTCAGTGGGGAGTAACTCCGGGTTCTCCCAGCCATATTACATCAAACGTACACATAAGGTAATACAAAAGTAAAGCATGCATATATATACATGTGAGTTGCGATAAGAACAAATAGGCAATACGGGATATAATGATAAGATCATAAAGAAATCAATTCCGTAAACATCATGTTATTCCAAGACTCGGGAAAGACACTCTTAGGCAATCGAATACGCTCACTAGGGCTTACATCTCACCGTTAGCGGTATAAGATTGATAAGATTGAGACTCGACAGACAAACCAAGTCAAGTCATGCGATGATTACACAATTCCAACATATTATCATCCATTCACGAACCAAGACATTGACGGTGTCCAATCATGCAATGACCATGAACAATATCATGAAATCACGCATTCAAAGAACGACACAAGACGACATCTCTCACGGTAAATGAAACGCACTAGCATCGTGTCCAGCAAGAATGATTAAAGGCATCCACTGGATAAAGCATTTCCCTGAACGCATACACGATAAAGCATTTCGCGTATGTAGACTAATTTCCTCCTGGTAGGAACGATAATTAAACGGCTCCTAATCTAAACCTGGCCAGATTCTCGGAATCATATTTTCCGATTCGACATGCGATAAAGCGTTTCGCATCCAAGACTCGGGCTTATAATATATATATGCCGAGTACCCCAAATTCGGTAGATCAATTCACGAAAGAGGCGGAAACACAGCTCAAGCCTCATAACAAGCGGTACGCTACATGCAAATAACACCACCTCGCAAGTATACAACATTTGACGGCCGGGTCGAACAACGCATAGCGTTCAACTCCCAACAACGTCGTCATATGCCCACTACACATGCAATTAAGCAGTAGGATACCTCTCCGTTCCGACATTCCAGCCTTACGAACGGGAAGGTAGCCAAGGGAATGAGAGTACAAAGCACAAGACAAAATAGTGCTCAAACCGTCACATTTGTAAAAACTGACTCAACGTGGGACATACCAAAAGCCGTCACAAACATAGAATAGGATCATATACTTTTAAATATGATAAACATGAGTCAATACAATACATAAGCATTAGAACAAGTTTATGAAGCATAAGGAATAAAAACATAGTTCCCCTCTCCAAAACAATGTTGTTTGGAAACCAACGAAAACAAGGGTCCACTTCAAACGGTCATAACTAGAGTTCTATATATGGGAATGCAGAAATTCCAAGTCGAGGTGATAGCTTATCCTCTTACGGTTCCAACGAATGGTCACAAGCCCAAAACAAACAAGTAACGAAGGAGATATGAGCATTCTACCAAAAAGGGTCTGTTCTGTAAATTTGCACGAGTCACCCGAGAACAAACAACACCTTTCTATCATTTCCAATTTTCCTAATTTACTTCTATCAACTATCAACAATCAATATTCATCATCAACAATCATCAACTAACAACAATCATCCTCAAAATCATAATTTCTAAGCTTTCTAATTGTATTCCAAAAAACGAATTCTAACATGGAAATCATGTAAAACACGTAAATGATATCGAGTAACCCTTCACCGTTACCTTTACGCGTCTTTAACCGATTACTAAACCTTCCTAGTAGTCTCCACCTACAAATAGGTAATAAAAGATGAATAAAATTCATCTTGAGAAAGACGGATAATTTAAAAAGCGAGAAAGACGGTAATTTTATTACCAATACGGATAGAGGAGGATGAGAGGGGAATAATAAGACGAACTTACGTGAATTTGAGCGAGTAATGAAGAAGTTACGGTGAATCAAAGATCGAAAAATGAAGAGGGAGGCTAGCTTGAGATTTCTTAAAGAGGAAGTAGTTTGGTTTGATTTTGAGTAATGAATTAGGTTAAGGGAAATAGAGTATAAGTAAGGAAAAGTCAACCAAAAAGTCAAACTCGCCTTAAGACGACATTTTCATGAAATCTCGCAGAAATTCCAAATACGAACTCGGAATTTCAAAATTCGACTCGGAACTTAAAATTATAAATTAAAACTTAAAATCGCTGACACGATTTCGTAAAATATTTCTATTAGAAAAATAGGGTACTTTTCCGGGTGTTACAACTTATGAGCCGTGTGGAATGATGAGAATACGGATCTGATTTCGAGCGTTTTGCGTAATTTTCGTTAACTGATCGATAAAGTGAAATAATATCTAGATATTATGATATTATAATCAAAAGTAATGAAATATCAAGCCCTATTAGAGGACTAAATGAGCCGTGTGGTATGGTGAGGAATCGGTCTGTTTTTGAGCGATTTGCGTAATCTTTGTTGACGGATCGATAAAGTAATTAAATATCTAGGATTTTGATTAGTTTAATCCAAATAATTAAAATATCTAATTGTGAGTGGAAAACGATGACATAGGCGTGTGACTCATGCCAAAGTCGAGTTTCGATTTTGTTGCGCGATTTACGATGCGTCGGGAATAGTTAAATGATGATCGGTTAAAAAACGTATAAGTTATTCTTTAAATTCCGAATAAATTCAAAATAATTATATTAAATTATGATAAATCTTAATAAATCTAAATCAAAATAAATCAAAAATATTATTTTTTTAAATAAAATTTCGGTCTTCATACTTATGAGACGAGTCGGGAAAAAGTCAACGGAAGTCAAAGTTGACTGAAAAGTCGAGAAAAGTCAAAATGACTTAAAAGTCCAGAAAAGTTTATGACGACTTAAAAGTCTAGAAAAAGTCAATGACGACTTTAAAAGTCAAGGAAAAGTCAAAGACGACTTAAAAGTCAAGAAAAGTCAAAGATGACTAAAAACGGTCTTTTCATGAAAACTCTCAGAAATTCCAAATACGAACGCGGATTTTCAAAATAAGACTCGGAACAAAAATTTCTATTTTAAAAACTTAAGTTCTACTGAAAAGTGTTAGTAAATATTTTTACTAGAAAAATTGGGTACTTTTCGGGTTGTTACAATTGGTCTCATTAAAGACAGCGCATATCCGTCTTCCCTCTCACAAGGAAGCAAGTGAAAATTCATTTAGTTTTCCACTTACCTCCTTGTGAGAGGAGATCTGACTCATCTTCATTGAATACGGATATGCGATGTCCTCGACGATAATTTGTAACAACAAAACATAAGCAAGTACAATAATCTAGTCTTTCAATAAATTTGTGATTTAGTGAATAAGTTTTAATGGTTGTAAGTGTTTTTCAGACTATTTTTCTCCAATAAAATCATAAGAGCAACTCCAATTGTTTATTTCTAAGGACTTGCTTGCAATTTTTGCAAAATATAAACATGTAGCTTACCATTGGACTTGAAATTTTAACTGTATCTTGCAAGCATGGTAGCTTTGTCAAGCTACATGACTTGCTTTATAAAAAATAAAAGCTAAATTATTTTACTGGTTCAAAGTAGGAATGTGAAACACATACAAGCTACAAGATGTACTTCGTCATTGAAGCGGTACATAAGTTAAAAAATTAATGTGCCAAATCAAACAACATCAACCATTGAAATTAGTCTAAGAGTATTTTTCTCCCATATAAACCCCTTTGACCTTTCCCTTTATAAAAGAGCTTCACTCTACTCCGGAAACTCCGTAAAAGTATTATCAACTCTGAAATAGACCAAGGAGGAAAAATTCCCTTTTTTTACCCTGAAATTTAAAAAAAAAGTGATATATCAATGGCAGCGTCACCGAAAGTTAGCGAGGTTAAGGTAGCGGACTTGTTGTTTCCACCGTCGGTTAAACCACCAGGCACCCATAACTCATTCTTCCTCGCCGGCGCAGGTTAGTGGTCATCATACATTCAGTGGCGGAACTAGGAGTTAACTGTTGAGTCCTCCGCAGCGAAAACCAATTATAAACTAGTCCTTCACTTGTATTCTACCAATGTGGGATAATGCCCCTCTAAACCTCAACATTAACAACGTTTTCTCTTGTATCGGTTATTTGTTTATGTTTTATATTGTTTGTGTGGGACGCAAGGAATAATGCATTAATGTTGTTACTCGAATGTGGCAGGTGTTAGAGGAATGGAGATAGGGGGTAATTTTGTAAAGTTTACTGCAATCGGAGTTTACCTGGAAGAATCTGCCATTAATGAATTGGCGCCCAAATGGAAGGGTAAATCTGCCGCTGATTTGGCTGATTCCGTTGAGTTTTTCCGGGATTTTGTTACAGGTACCTTTTTTTTTTTTTTGCGTTGGAGTATTACATCACACACATTTTATTAATTATTAATACCCTGTATTACTGATAAATAAAAATGATGTAGGTTGTTTTTTATGACTTTCATGGTGTTAGACGTCATAATTTCTGTAACGGATTATGATGTTCTTTTGAGCAGTAACTCTCAGCTTAAGTTTAAGACAAAGTTTAAGACATGTAAAGTCCCCTCACAAAGAACAAGTTGGCGGCTTCATTTGTCATTCACTTGCTCCACCTCTTGCTCTTTGTGAGGGGGCTTGATCCGTCGTAAGCTAAGACGGGGCTCCGCGTCTTAAATTAGAATTTGTGTATTTTGAGTTAAGCAAATTTGATTAGTGGTAATTAATTAGCAATACAACAAAACTCATTGAAGTCAGGTATATCCATATTCAATGAAGACGGGTCAGACTGTCTCTTACAAAGAGGCAAGTGAGAACGCACTTGGTTTCTCACTTATCCCTTGGTTTCCCACTTATCCTCCCACTTCTCTTTAAGAGAGACAGTCTGACGCGTTTTCATTAAATACATATGTATATTAATATATACCCAGGGGCGGAGCCAGGATTTTAAGTATGGGGTAGCGGAAAAAAGAAACCGAATAATTATCCAATAGTTTAAAAATTGCAAAATACATGTAATTATTTTATCGTAAACATAAGAACAAGATAAATAACAAAAATGGACAATTAGAACTAAAATTTTGATAAAAGATGCAAATTGCATAATAATACCGAACATTTATTCATATACAATAACAATGCTGATAATTTGGTAAATTACACAAAATTCTAAAATATGTTTTTTATTGAAGACTTATGTTTACGAATTCACCTTTCACTATTTTTTTAATTTTAGAACAAAAAACATAATATTTACGTATTATGCTTTAGAAACTTACTTTTCTTGTATAAGTATTTTATTTATGATTCTTATCTTTTTTTTTTATATAAATAACTCATAATTGAAATAGTTATTGTTAAATCTCGAGTAACCAAAATTAACGGATTTATGCCATAGTAAATAATGGATTGTTACCACATTTAAGGGAGCCCATAGCGTAGGGATTGATTTTTATAATCATCTTAAGAACCTATTTAGGAGAAGAAAATAGAAAGTCCAAAAAATAGCTGCAACTTTAAAGAATGAAAAATTAGGGAAGAAAATAGAAAGTCCAAAAAATAGCTGCAAGTAGTCCTCAACTATAAAGAATGAAAAATTATAAAATTGGTAGCTAGGGGATTCGAACCCACGTCTTAAGTCTGTACCAATTACCACACACTCTACCACTGAACCATTGACACTTACATGTTAGAAAGTTTCGCTTAAAATATCTATTATGAGTCTGTTTTACAGGGTGGTTTGGGGTAGCAAAAATTCATCGTTTTAATCATTTTTTCCGGGCTTGGGGTAGCAGCTGCTACTCGTAGCTACGCCCATGTATATACCCGTCCGTCTTCAATAAGAATTTGTGTTAGCAAGAAGTGCGTAAAAGTGTTGAAAATATGTCTAATAATGTAGAATTTATTTTTAACACAACAGTTTTAGTTAAGTGAAAATTATTATCAAACTTTTCTCGATCATATAGCTATGTTAAAATTGGAAAGATAAGATAAATGATTGGCCTCAAATCCTAAACATTTTTACATGTATTTGCCATGTTCATTCGTACTTGTCGAGTGGTCTGGTGGCCAGTCTAATAAATGAACATTGTAATAAATAAAAAAAGGCAGTCAAAGTGAATAGAGTATATTTGAACATTGTAATATTAAAATAAATAAATACTACTACGTATATTTGTCTTAAATTTAAAATGATACATGAACTAAGTAGCGGTGCCAGGAATTGAACTTAGGGTGTTAAAAAATTTACGGGGGAGCGAATGACTAACGACTATTTGCCTAAGGTAAACTCGAAAAAGTTTTGAAAATTTGACTAAGAACCTGAAAAATCTCATCCGCCGGAGCCAACACCACCACTGCATGAACCAAAAACAAAATGGGTAGGGTTCAGAACAAATTGCTCAACTAATTAAATAGAGTGCACTCTGTATAATTTAGTTGATGAAGAATTATTACTATTAATTGATGGAGAATTCATTATGAAGTACACCCGTAGCAAAGTTGGCTTCTAGCACAATAGAACCACAAACGCAGGACATGGGACGCTCCTCTTAGGGTAAGATTATTATTGCTACCTAACTCCTCTTAGTCCTCTAGTATGGCACGCCTTGTTCCACGTCTCTCTCTAATTTTCAACGTCCCACCTAACTCGTAAGTACTCCCTCCATTGAAGTTAAGTATAACATTTTTTTTTACACTATTCATAAATGAAAAGAATCTTTACGATTTCTTGCAATATTTAAGATAAAATATGGTCATGTGAGATCTTGCTTGATTCGCGTACAATAAAAATATCAAATTTTTATATTTTTTTATAATGTAAAACTCGAGATATTTACGTTACAATTCAAACAATGTCAAACGTATAAAAGAGAAATGTTGTGTTTGGAATTGAATAGAGGGAGTAGTTACTACACAAGTTACTTGTTAGTTGATGCATGATCATGAGCATGAGAATGAGCATGAAGCGTAACTCTTGACATAATGAAAAGCTAAAGAGTGTAATGTTATACTCGCTCTAACCTAGTGAATAGTTTATGTTTACTTTATTTTGTGAAGTGGACATAAAGCAAATATAAATAATTGACCGGAATGAATGATTTGAGGATTTGGATATTGAGATGGGAATTTATAAGAGAAATGTTAAGTTTTATAATTAGATATGGGTCACATTCAAAAGTATTTAGGAAAACTACTTTGTAAGATAAACGCCGATCTTAAAAATTAAAATCAATTGGCAATAGAATGACCAACTTATCAATTTATCATATCTAATGTTATGTAGTTATGAGCTTTAATATCATACTCCCTTTGATCCACATCAATGGTAACATGGTGGAAAATGAAGTATTGAAGAAAATGTGGAAAATGAGGGATAAAAAAGAAAAAGTTAGGTGGACCATGTAATTGTGGGTTTAATTGAGGAATTGATAGGTGTGTCATGTAATGCCATTTTGTGTAAATACCAAATGGGTATAAGGATAACACATAGTAATGTTGTGAGCCAAATAAGGTATGTTACCATTAGTGTGGATCGTACATTTATAGTAAGTGTTACCATTGATCTGGATCGGAGGGAGTATGAATTTTACAAAAAGGGTCAAACTCGCATACATATTTGGATAATATGCTTTAATATCCTACAAAATTGCATGTTTCTAAAACTATCCATTCCCTCTGGACCATAGGTTACATTTACTTTTTGACACTATCCATGACTGTAGATGATCTTTGGTACTATTCGTAATATATAAGAAAAAATATAGTCATGTGAGATCTTGTTTGGGTGATCGTCATGAATGTTATATTAATATTAAATTTTTCTAATTTTTAATAATGTGTATAAAAATATTCAAGTCGCAAAACGCACCTCGATAAGCGTGATAACGTCAATATAAGCTTTGGTTAGAGGTGATCATGAGTTGGCCAGTACAACAAAAACGGCCTATATGTGTGGGCTGGGCTGGATCGGGCCAAATGTGAGCCTATTTATCAAGCATAAATAACCCGACCCTTATGGACTAATTTGGGCATAAATGGGTTTTTTGGCCCTAAAACTTAGGGCTTACCCAATGAAATAATTAGTATAATACCTTCAATTAATACTTCAAAAACATACTTAGTTTATGAAATTATACAAATTATGATGAAACACATGAATTGTTGTCCAAAATAAAACAAAAACAAACATCGTCACTTTAGAAATGCTAAATCATGCACTCGTAGATATGATTTAAGCGAAATAAAGAAAAGGGTCAAAGAAAGCATGTGGTGGTTTAAGTTAGGATTTGTGAGAGAGTTCTAAAGGTTCGAGACGAGGGAGAGTTAAAAATTGTTGGTTCGATTGTGTTAAATTGATTATTAAATTACTCTTATAAAGAGAATGGAGGTGATAGTAAAAATATTTCATACTCTCTTTGTCCCGGTCATTTGATGTCCTTTTATTTTGTCACAAAGACGATAAGTATACAAGTCTCATTTGGGTTCAAGTTAGTCATAGATCCAAGGCCCTATGTAATGCGCACATAATTTCCTCTAGGAAATAGTCCTGAGTCTTGACACCCGACTGCAAATAATCGAATGGAGTAGCTGTGTTTCCCTGGAAACTTGGAAAATTGTTCGACATTGAAGGGAATTTTACAAGGCTCTCTGAATGCCCTCCAATACCCCTCCTATTACTACAAAATCAAAGAATTTTGTACCCTCTTATCGTCCTCCACTCCTTTTGACTCTAAATCATGATATCGAAACAAGGCCCTCGTTCACGAAACTATGTGCTTGATTACTTGAATGAGAGTTTATAAATGGCATATATGACCAGTCCTAGCTGGATTCAGGAATACCCATGACGTCGGAACGCTGAAACTATCCTGATAATATTTCGTAGACAGTTAGGTGATAGGCTATTAAATTGATGCTAATCATATTCATAGCTAGCCCTCTAAAAAGAATGCTATCATCATAATACTATTGTAAAGTTGGGTGATGTAATTACCCAAACATGACAATCAGGCGTTGATTTCATGATTTGATTTGGCACATTTAGTTTATTAACAATAATCCTGACTAGGTAGTCGTACTTAAATAAATGTTGCCTCTCATAAACCTGATTTATAATACTGCTAATGGTCTTGATCACCTTGTAGGACCATTTGAGAAATTTACGCAGGTTACTATGATCTTGCCATTGACGGGACAACAGTACGCGGACAAGGTGACAGAGAACTGCGTTAAATTTTGGAAATCGATTGGAATTTATACAGATGAGGAAGCCACAGCTGTTGACAAATTTATTGAGGTCTTCAAGGATGAGAACTTTCCTCCTGGGCACTCTATAATGTTTACTCAGTCGCCTACTGGTTCACTTACGGTTAGTACCTGTCATTCTATCCGGACACAATTTTGTGCCCTTGTTGATTTGCTGGAATTCATCAACTGTTCGGAGACAGACTGTTTCTATATTCTAGATTACCAATAATGAAAACGAGTCGAGACTGTTGCTTCTCGTTACAAAAATAAACAAATCAGTTAACCAGTTTTCTTTATTGTAATCATACTCTTATATCAGAGAGCTAGAGTTTATGGCTTTATTTAAAATGGAGACTGAACAACGTTGGCTGGACTACAGGTGGCATTTTCGAAGCATGAGTCGATTCCACAAGTTGGAAAAGCCGTGATAGATAACAAAAACATGTCCGAAGCAGTGTTAGAGTCGATAATAGGTAAACATGGAGTGTCCCCTGAAGCAAAACAGAGTATAGCAGCAAGAGTTTCAGCGCTATTAAACGACGAGAAAGTTGGAAGTGATCCTGAAGTTGCTACTGGGGTGAGCAAAGAGATAGCTCCTGAAAGTACACCGGCATAAGGAAGGTACAGAAGCTTGAGGAGACAAGTGAGGCTGTCTAAAATAAAAAAACCAACTGTATTAATGTAGTTTTCGGGCTTTGACATGAAATAATGTTTATATGAAATGAGTCTATGTACACGGTTTGACACTTGGCTAGCTCCAAATTCGCTATTTAAAACTAGCAAATTAACCATTCAAAATCATTACTCAATGCAATAAACAAGTAGTAAATGACAAGTAAAGATCGAACCATAGAGAACGAACATTTCATTTTTAAGTCTAAATGTGCAAATTAAAACAAAGAACTAGATTAATAACTAATAACTAAAATAAGCAAAGATAAGTGAGTTTTTGTTTGGTTTTGGAAGAACCTAAATTCAAACAAAAGAACAGACAAGATTAAAAAGAGTTGTTGCAACAATTAGAGAAAAATACTTGGCGTAATCAATTGCTCTTCTCAATCAAAGTGACATTAACAAATTTATAATTTCTAGAATTATTCTCTAGAGATCTCTGAAGTTTCTATGTCGGCTCCATCCGCTGGTCTCCCCCTCGGGGGCATCCGATTTTGAAACGGATACTTGTCTCCATTCCCTCCATTACTCAAAACAGCCAAACACAAGAAATTACATTTGTCTGAATTTCTAGCAGGAACATCAAACACATCCAGTGTTCTCGACGACACAACTAGGGCTCCAAATATTCCATTCAACCCACCCCTTTCACATCTACATAGTCTACTTATATCGTTCAAAGACATGGCTCAGGGATTAAGTCACAACTCCATGGACGATGACATATGTGGATTAGAAGATCTAGCAGTTGACTCCGAGGACGAATACCCCTCTGAGAGCGAATCAGAAGACGAACATTGTCCTAAAATTCAACTCTCCAGGGACGAAAAAACAGCCATACGGAAACCTTGGCGCCGTTTTTTGATAATAAAAATGTTCGACAGACAAATTGGATACATCTCTCTGATACGAAAACTTCAATCTAAATGGTCTATCAAAGGTAAGCTTACGCTAGATCTTGGGCATTCATATTATGTGGACAGATTTTCTGCAAAACAAGATTACGACAATGTCCTTACGCAAGGACCATGGGTGATTGACGACCATTATTTAACAAATAGAAAATGGGTTCCTAATTTCCTTCCGTCAGATGATAAAATACAGTATCTCACGGCCTAGGTTCGTATTCCAAATTTACCCGTCGAATATTTTAACGAGTCTTTTTTACAGAAAATTGGCTCGAGAATTGGTACAGTTTTAAGAATCGACAAAAATACGGCTATGGCAGAAAGAGGAAAGTTTACAAGGATGAGCATCGAAGTTGACATTTCTAAACCGCTTCTCTCTAAATTTTGGATGAACGGGAAAATCTACCGTATCCAGCATGAGGGTTTTAAAATGATATGTTTCAACTGTGGGAGAATAGGCCATCTTACGGAGTCATGTCCATCGTCAAAGACGTATACTAATTTGGAGAGCCAGGAGCCACTTGTTGGAGTGTGAGTCGAAGCTAACTCTGATAGGGAGCCTAGTCGTCTAATTACAGAGGAGGTTCAGAATACTACAGAAGCCAGTCCTAATTTTGGAGAATAGATGCTAGTTAAAAAAACCTCCGAGGAAGCGGATGCCGGTTCCAAATAGCAAAGATAATCCCATTCAAGGAGCTCCCCGTTCTAATAATGTCAACAACGTTTTCAACTTCGGGAAATCTCAAAATAATATTAGCTCCGGCTCGAGATTCAATTTACTGCAGAACAATGAAAAATGGAATAATTTTGTGCAATCGACAGAATATCCAGAAAATAATTCTCGAAATTTGATTTTCCAAAATTTACAAAATGAAAATATGGGGAATAAAAATAACTCCCTTAATCGTTCCATTATAAATATGGAACATTAATAAGCTCCTTTCCCTTTTAAGTGGAGCTTATCTATCTTTTTTAAATTTTGTACCTGATTATAAGTCAGACATAATACCTAGTTTTTCGCACAACCTTCCCCATATTTTCTGTATGGTTTGGAATATCCAAGGAACTGGTAGCAAAAGTAAAATTAATGCCATTAAAGAAGTCGTTAAGACTTACAAACCTTTTATAGTAGCTTTAGTCGTAACACATATGGGAGGCGATCACGCAGAATTATAGGTTACGACGGTCATATTCGCATGGACGCTAATGGATTCAACGGCGGTATATGGTTATACTGGAAAGCAAGTTTTATCAACTTTAATATTATCGCGAAGTAACAACAATTCATAAATATTGAAGTGTCCCATATAGAAGATGTACCCTGGTTTTTATCTGCTATTTACGCTAGTCTGAACCCATCGAATCGCAGGGAGCTATGGGCCGAGTTGGAAAATTTTGCACGTAATAATCAAGGGCAGAGCACGGATCGGATATCCGATCCAAAGTGCTAGTTCGGATCGGATATCCAAATTAGAATTCCAAAATTTAGATATCCAATATCCAAACCAAATGTATCGGATATCCAGTGTTCGGATATCCAAAATAATCGGATCGGATACGGATATCCATCGGATATCCATATTTTGGAATTTACATTAAAATTAAGTTTGAAACACGATCATATTCATCGTTTTACACGATGATTTTCTTTAGTATTCTTACTTTAATGTTCTCGACATAAAATTTAAATACCACTTACATATTTCTCTTATAATTAAAACTTTTATAAGTTGTTTTATGAAATAACATTGTATTTTATCGAAATTATACAAGAAAGTTATATTTTCGGATCGGATCGGGTATCCAAATACTTTTTTTCTAATATCCAATATCCAAACCAAAACCAAAGATTTCGGATCGGATATCCGATCCAAACTTAACTTTCGGATCGGGTATCCAAAAATTCGGATCGAATTCAGATCAGATATCGGATCGGTTTGGACAATCGGATTTTTTGCTCAGCCCTAATAATCATCACCCTTGGCTTCTAGCAGGCGACTTCAATGAGACACGCTCGATTTCTGAGAGGCACAGAGGTAATTCCTCTATGGCTCGTCGTTGTGAATTATTTAACAATTGGATTGAAAATTGCGACTTAATCGAAGTCGCCTTCAGTGGGCCAGCACATACTTGGGCTCGCGGTTCTTCTTCTGAAACTAGATAGAGCGCTAGATTAGACAGAGCCTTATGCAACGCGGAATGGGCATCGAGATTCGAGGATGCAATGTTAAAGAACCTGCCAGCGTACCAATCTGATCATTGTCCGCTTCTAATATCCCCGATTGGCTTTGCCCCCCGAACTCGGTCCAGAAACCGTTTAAATTCCAAGCTGCGTGATTGACACACGAAAAATTCAATAATTTTGTAGAAGAGAACTGGCCATTAGACGGCTCCTTTCCTGATAGACTCGAATCACTCTCCTTTAAGCTACAAGATTGGAACAATAATGTTTTCGGCAATATTTTATGGAAGAAAAAGGTTTTATTGGCCCGTATTGAAGGATGCCAAACATAACTATCGATCAACAGGGAACATAAACTTATTAAGTTGGAGGGAAAATTAAGAAAAGAGTTAGATGAAGTCCTTGAGCAAGAAGAACTCTTATGGTACCAAAATTCGAGAGTAGAGTTTATCTTGGACGGGGACCGAAACACCTCGTTTTTTCATATTAGTACTCTTATAAGACGATGACAAAACAGAATAACCTCACTAAAGAACGAAGCTGGTGACTGGGTGGAAGACAGTTTGGAGGTAAAAAAACTAGTGGTGGATTATTATAAGAACATGTATACTGATGAGATTCTTAACGAGACCGATTTCAATATTCCATACGATTTATTTCAAGAATTTAGCGATAGCGACTGGGCTTGGCTTACTTGATCTTTCAGTGTTGCCGAGATTGAACAAGTCATCCTCAATATGCCTACGTTGAAAGCTCCGGCACCTGACGGTTACCTCGCTTTATTTTATCATAAACAGTGGCGGCTTATTGAATCTTAATTCTGTGACATGGTCATTCGTGCGCTAGAGGGGAAGGATTTTCCGGAAGGCTTGAACAACACTCATATTGTTCTAATTCCTAAAGTTCATGCTCCCGAGAACGTGTCACAATTTCGGCCTATAGGACTATGTAATTTTGCATACAAAGTTATTAGTAAAGTGTTAGCCAATCGGGTAAAGAAGGTTCTACCTCGTCTTATTACTGAGACTCAAAGTGGCTTCGTCCCGGGGCGCCAAATTACCGATAATATTGTAATGTTTCAGGAGGTTATTCATTCTATGCGTAACAAGAAAGGTAAGAAAGTTTTTATGGCAATAAAAATCGATCTTGAGAAAGCTTACGACCGTCTCAAATGGAGTTTTATAGAGGCTACTCTATCGTACATGGGCCTCCCGAGCCTTCTGGTTGAAGTAATAATGGAGTGTGTTACGAGTACCAAGTTGCAAGTGTTGTGGAACGGGGAACCAACATAATAGTTCAGTCCTACTCGGGGCGTGCGACAAGGTGACCCCTTGTCGTCCTATCTTTTTGTCATGTGCTTAGAGAAATTGCAACAAGCCATCGATCTCGAAGTCCGTTCTAATGCTTGGAAACCGTTCGAAATTTGCAAGGGAGGCCCGAAGCTTTCTAACCTATTCTTTGCCGACGACATGGTTCTCTTCGGAGAGGCTTCTATTGAACAAGCCTATGTTATTAAATCTTTACTCGAAAACTTATGTCTTGCGTCTGGCAAAAAGGTTAGTGTCGCCAAGTCACGAGTCTTCTTTTCGGGAAACACTTCACAGGAATATAGGGAATCCGTTAGCCAAATTCTAGGGTTCGTAGAAACGGAGGATCTGGGAAAGTACCTTGGGATGCCAACGATCAACAATCGGGTTAATATAAACACTTTCGCTCACTTGGAAGAAAAAATTAACCACCGTCTAGCTGGTTGGTCAACGAAGAAACTATCTCTTGTGGGTAGAGAAACTCTTATACAATCCACCATTAATTCTATTTCTAATTATAATATGCAAACCGCAAAGCTCCCTCGATCGCTATGTGATTCTTTTTTCAAATGTGAAAAGGAATGTTGATATTGCCTATGAAATTCTTATTGATTGTCAAAAACAATTGCATAGGGATCCTTATAATACCTGCCTAATGGATATTGAACGTCAAACCAGAGTGAGTAATGATATGATGAACTAGGCAAGAAGGGATTATTTATGTCAAAAGGCTAAGTGTAGTTGGGCCAAAGATGGGGATATGAATACTGCTATGTTTCACAAGGTGATTAAGCAAAGGCAAATTCAGAACAAAGTATTAGTAATTGAGGAGTCTCAGGGAAGGAGATTATGGATCCTGAAAATATTATTAGAGCTTTTGTAGAGTATTATGAGAATTTATTAGGCTCTTCCAAAGAAAATAAAGGCTTTAATGCTCATATTGTTCAGAAAGGGAATAGGGTGGGTAAGACCAATTATAACAACATTTGCTCTATCCCTACTGCTGATGAGATTAAGAAGGTTGTGTTTTCAATTTATGATGATAAAAGTCCGGCCATGATGGTTATACTAGTTGTTTCTATAAAGCTAGCTTGGATCTGATTAAAGAAGATATATGTCTGGCTATTCAAGATTTTTTCATTCATGGCCAATTATTGAAACAGATAAATGCTACCAACCTTGTTTTAGTTCCTAAAATTCCTATGCTAGTCTCTGTGAAAGATTTTAAACCAATTGCTTGTTGCAATACAATTTATACACTCATTTCGAAATTGCTCTGTTCAAGATTGGCTTATATTTTACCCGATATTGTAAACTCTACTCAGTCTGGCTTTTTTCCTAGATATAGGCTTAAAGTGGATTTAAAGAAGGCATATGACTCAATAGAATGGAAATTAGTTAAGCAGATGTTGTATAGTTTACAGTTCCCAAAGAAGTTCATCAATCTTGTGATGGAATGTATTACTACTACATCCTACTCTATTGTCTTAAATTGGCATGTGCATGGTTGTTTTTTTTGCGGGGGGGGGGGGGGGGGGGGGGGGGGGGGGGGGGGGCGAGAGGATTGACACAAGGGGATCCTCCGTCCCCCCTGCTATTCACTCTTTGTATGGAGTATCTCAGTAGGCTTTTTGGACGAAGTGAGTCACCTGTCTGGCTTCAAATTTATCCTTTGTGCAAGAGTTTGAGGCTGTAGCACGTTATGTTTGCTGATTTTGTAAAGAAGATATTAACTCATTTTTCTGATGCTTCAGGTTTACACATTAATCCTGATAAATCTGATCTTATTATGAATGGAGTTAATGGTGATATTGAGAATGCAATCCTTTTGAACACTGGATTTAAGAGGGGGGTCTCTTCCTTTTAAATATCTTGGTGTTAATATTTCACATAAAAGATTGACAAAGATTGATTGCAGTATTTTGGTTGAGAAAATGCTAGCTAGAATTAGAGGCTGGAATAAGAGGAAACTTTCTTATTCGGGTCGTCTTGTTTTAGTGAAGGTTGTTCTAAGCACTACTCATAACTATTGGTCTAATATATTCATCTTTCCTTCTAGTATTATGGACAAAATTCAGGCTCTTTGCAGGAATTTCCTTTGGGAGGGTAGTGAAACAAACTCTAAAAGTCCTCTTGTTGCTTGGAATATTTTATGTTCTAGTAAGGAATCTGGAGGTTTATGTCTCATTGATAGTAAGAAGTGGAATTTAGCTGCTGTTGGGAAGTTTGTTTAGTGGATTTTTGGCAAGAAGGATCATCTATGGATAAAGTGGATTGATAAATTTATCTTAAATGAGTTGATTGGTGATATAGTGTCATTTCACCCTACATTTTCACCCCTTTTTGTCCCGTTTTGCTTGCCTTTAACGCTCTGTAGGAGCGTTTCTATGTGTTTTACCTTCTTCTACCATATTTCTCGCTTTTATCTTGTTTTTGTAGGTAAACCGTCAATTGAGGCGATTTCTACCTACTTTTGATCAACAAAGAAGAAGGTGAATCATTCGGAGGACCCACGGCATACCTTGGGGCCCCACATACCCTTGGGGGCCCTACTCGACGCGCCAAAGCCCTCCCGAGTCAAGGCAAGCGAAACCGAGAAGGAAACAACAAAGTCAAGCGAAGGAAGAAGGGGAATGAGCATCTCACGGGCGTGAAATGCATCTCACGGTCGTGAGATGCTTTACCAAAAAGGAGGATTTTCGTGGATTTGGTTTCACGGCCGTGAAATGAGTTTCACGGTCGTGAAATATCAGTCACGGTCGTGAAATGCACTTCACGGTCTTGACTTGTCCGTGAAACATGACCTTGCTCTGCCAATTCCTTCACGACCGTGACTTGAAGTTTCACTGTCGTGAGACGTGTTTCACGACCGTGAAACCCATTTCACGGTCGTGACTTGGCCAGTCCATGAAGCTTCTCAAGGCCCATCTTTCCTTCATTTTGTAAACTTATAAATAGACCCTCTCATGTAATTAAAGGGCACGAAACCCTAGATTTGAAACTTTCATATAATTAGTATTTAATCTTGTATTAATCTTTCTTAATTAAGCAAATTAGTCGGTTAATTAGTGATTTCGACTTGGTTTAGTGTATGAACTTGGGTTATATTCAAAGATTTGTGACAAAATCTTGGTATTTATATCAAAGTTCTCATCTTTCTCCAAGTTGGTATAATTTCTCTACTTAATCTCGCCTTTAATTAAGTTTTCATTTCAATTATTGTTATCTACTTATTGTTAATTAGAAAATGTTTATTGTTATTGATTTCATTTTGCAATCCTTAGTAAATGTTGAATTCCCTTTGAATATGAGTGAGTAGTGATTTATCTAGGATTAGTGGGGGATAATGGGTTTTAATGAGGGTTAATCTTTGTTTGTCGGGTTAAATTGTTGATTAATTGTCTTTCTTCCAACTTTTGCATACCATATGTTTGATGAAATGCTTGCTTGACAATCTTGCATGATTCGTGTTTATCGTACATTTCCGTAAGATCGATAGCCTCGGAATATGTTAGGATTTGCATATAGTTGGTGTATCGACCGTGTGTACGCGAGAGCTAGCTTGGTTCGGTATATGGGAGGGATTGTAAGTTCGAGAGTCTCAATCCACCGCGCCCAAGTTTGACTACCCATCAACTATGAACCCGACCCTCTAGAACCCAAATTACCCATTTGAACCCGCCAATCCTAGACCTTCCTTTTATTGATTCTTATTTGATTATCTTTCTCGTCTTAGGCTCCTTTCGTCATTTTTTAATTGCTTTTTAATTGTCGTTATCTTAGTTTAGTCAACAAACCCAAACCCATAATTACTTGTGACTTGCAAGAGACTCTAGCCAACTTTTAGATCACTTCTAAGCAATAACCGTCTCTGAGATCGACATCCCTTCTTACACAACTATTTTCACTACATCAAAATGGCGCCGTTGCCGGGGACGGTGTATGTTTAATTTGATTGTTTTTAGTTTGCTTTAGTTTTTTGCCTCTTGTCTTGAGAAACCTAGTTTCTCGAGGCATTCTCACCGTTTACATTTAGTTTTCTTGTATGCCCAGGCGAGCTCCCCCAAAAGATCAACCTCCAATCGATCCCGAGATCGAAAGGACCTTTAGGAGACTTCGCAAAGTCTTCAAAACCGCAAGTAGAAGTTCTTCAAATCCGATTACCACAACGGAGGAGCTTTTACCTTCAATTGAAGAAAGGGAAATCCGGGAAAGTAACGAGTTAGAAATTGAGCATCCAAGTGTAGAGAATTGGGAGGATATTGTGCCGATTGCGGAATTTGTGAATCCTTTTGGAATCCTACCAACCATCCCACAAGACATCCAACCACCCACTCTTCTAAGAATGCCCAAATTCTCATCTCACTCCATTCCCACGGAAGATACTCTTCCAAACACCACCCCCGTACCACAAAATCTCACCGGAAATTTCATTGCTAAAACCGCTTTTATCCAATTGGTGGAGAGAAACCAATTTGGAGGTATGCCAAGTGAAGACCCTCATCTACACATGGAGACTTTTTGTGATTATTGTGAAACGGGCGTGACTCAAGACCAAATCCGATGGGTCTTGTTTCCTTTCTCTCTTATTGGAGCGGCAAAACGATGGTTGAAGAGTCTTGACAAGGTCGCTCTAGGTATTGACTCATGGAAGAAGCTAGCTCTAGCTTTTTATCAAAATTTCTATCCAAGTTCTATCCACCGGAAAAGACAAATATGTTGAGAGCTAAGATAACCGGATTCAAGCAAAGGGATGAAGAGTCACTCTATGAAGCTTGGGACCGATTCAAGGAGATCATTCGTTCTTGCCCTCACCATTGTTTGAGTGAGTGGTTCTTGGTACAACAATTTTGGAATGGATTTTATGAAGATGCTAGAGGAATTTTGAACATGGGATCAAATGGAAGGTTCACGGAAGTAGATGATGCTCAAACTTGGGCAAGAATAGAGGAGATGGCGGCCCATAACTCACAATTTAGTAGGCCAACGCAAACTCCTAGGGGAAGGCATGAAGTGAGCTCCGTCACCCAAATGGGAGCCGATTTTGGAGCTCAACTTAGCTCTTAAATGGAAGCAATGAACCTCAAAATGGACCAACAAACGGCTCTATTCCAACAAGCTCAAAGTTCATTAACTCAACCGCCTATGCAACAAGTGTGACAACCCTCGCGAATGCGGAAATATAAAACATACAAGCATGTGAATTATATAGCGGAAAATACGGTATTTTAAAAACCTTTATACATGCAAGATAGAAAAATACGA
>JAIUZE010072098.1:0-25451 GCA_022085475.1 Heliosperma pusillum | reverse complement strand
TGAATTGACAATAGAGAAATAAAAATGCATGTTGGTGATTTTGGCATGAGCGAAAACAAAAAGCAAGCAAATAATAAATCCTAGTATGGCCACCTAGCTAATCTAATTAACTAGACGATAACAAAATCGGAAACCAATTCTTTGGCCCGTTGCCTCTTCATGGAACTTCAAAAAAAAAAGCACCGTCTTTTGGAACACCGACTTCGGGAATCTTCGTTTTCATAATAATTAATTACAAAAAGATACAAATAAAATTCCTATTATACATTTGATCTAAAAATGAAATTAAATTATTACAAACGGCGATACGAGATCGGAAATAAAATTACAATCGAATCGGTATTCCCTTACATTACGGGTAATACCGATTAAAATAATCTAGGCCATACTAGGTACAACTTGCATGAAAAATTAAATAAATGACATTCATTCATTCAACAATGATGACAACATAAATAAAATGCTGGAAAAAAAAATCATACCAAAACCGCCCTTAATACTTCTCATGCTCATTCTAGCTCGGTTTTATGGATTTTATCGATTTTTAACCATTAAAAATCAATAATTAACACTTAAATCGTATTTAAGCTCAAACTAATTGTCTAAACTGATTTAGAACTCAAAATTAGTCCCCACTAGTTTTGTTTATATTTAATTAGTTTGAATTGATCGTATTTGCTAAATATAGAGGTTTAATCATAACATTTATGAAATAAACTTAAAATAAAATATAAACATCATAAAAATTTGAAACCAAAAAATTTTTACATTCTGGAACATTTCCAGGAACTCTAAAAACCATAAAAATTGCCCAAAAATTTTGAATTAAATTTATGAACAAATAGACTTGTAATTATCGGTTTTATCAAATAAAAACCAAACAATATAGTAAAACAGTGAAACAAGTTATAAAATTTCACCAAGATGATATAACTTATATTATAAAATTTACCAAAAATTTTAAATACCATAAAAGGACGTTTCAATTTTATGAACATAATAATCTCACTTTATTGACTTTTATATCATAAAAATCAATAATCATGCAAAACTTAATTAAAAATCATGAAATTTTATATACAGTATTTACAACATACATGTGAGATCATATAAAAATTTCATGACCAGAATCAACATGAAACTATCTTTAGTTAACTTTTAACAGAAAAAATGCATATTAATATGATTTATATGCCATACATCAAATCAAAATAAATAGCAAATTAATCCCTAAAATCATCAAATTTGACCACAACCATTTTGAGGTCAGTAGGTATGCATGCAAATCAAAATTTCGTGCAAACCAAATTTTAACACAAATTTTCAATTTTACCCAAGTTATCGTATAACTCGATTTTAATACTTAAAATCAACATATATGTAACAATTGAGCTCTGATACCACATGAAAGTCCTAGACCTCTAACTAAAATCCTCTAATTAGTTCATTAAATTACCTTAACTTAATGATTTAGGATCTAGTTATCATGCATGCAAATGTAAAAGCATAAAATAAAAGATAAGACGAAAATATCCTTACATTGAGAATTTTCGGTTCAATATGGGCACAATAAGAACTCCTTCTTATTGTTCTTGAGCATGAAATTAATGGATGATCCTACATAAAACAACCTCCAAAGTAGAAGGTCTTCGTCTTGTTGCACCCAAGAATCAACCTAAATAATCTTAGCTTATTATTAACTAGATAATAAGTAAGAAATAATACTACTAATATTGATGTACTACTACACTAGTAATATGAAGAGAATATTAGTGTATATGAGTGTTTAGAGAGAAGTTGATTTAGAGATAGAAGTAAGAAAATAAGCAAGTGAAGTAAGCATGCAAAATTGAACAACTTTTGTTCAATATATAGGCCATATGGCCGGATGACTTAAGCTCCAAGAGGGCTCAATTTTGCTTATTTTATTCTTGTATAAGAAGGTAGAGTATGGGTTAAGTAGTAATGATTAAAGCTAGGATGATATATCACTATCAACATAGTGAATTGTGTGTTAAGAAAAGAATAACACACATGCATCTTCCTTGCACAAAACCGGACCATTGTGACTGATAATGGTCCATTTTGATTTTTGATATTTGTCCCACAAATACTTATTAATCATATGTTTAATTTTCTTGTATAATTAAGTGTTAATTTGATCATATAACAATTATATGACACAAATTAATAAACAATATGTACTTAACTTTTAAATGATATTTTACCATTATATCAATATATAATGTGTCCCACAATGCCCAGTTAATTTATTTTACAACTCTTTGTAAATATAATTAACTAATTACCTCTATCTCAAAATATATGCATAACCGCAACTTATTTAATGAATTAACGATTAATCACTAAATAAAACCTTATTTAATCGTATTAAAATAAAACGTAAAATTTATTCAGTCAATTATCGTATAATTGACTAATAAACTTAAGTGGAATGAGTTCCTAACTCAATTTCCAATAAATAACTCTCGTAACTAAACGTACATATCAAATATATGTAATGCCCTAATTAAACTGTATCGTATATAAATAATAAGTATTCTATTTGGGTCTCATCCTATAGGTGTGACCTAAAGGGATCAGTTGATCACTGCCGTCATACGACAATAACGTCAAACTCTAGTCAGCTGAGCGTTACCGATTTACGTTAATCAACTGACGTGGAGTATCAAAATATACTAATCATGCCACGTATAATCCAAATGAGTTTTATTATACAAATGCACTATTGTGGAGGAAACTGACTCCAACACAAGGAAGGGAAGCGGAAATGAAAGGATGGTTGAGAGTTTCCCTCCCAATATTCCTTTAATTTAAGGGAAAACTTTTTAGCTTGTAGGACATAAATGGATGGAAAAATGTCTCCCTTCTAATCCCTCCTCTCCAATTCCCTTTATCCAAATAAAGGGTTAGTAATAAACTTGTCAAAAATTACCCGACTCTAAAAACCGTCCTGACCCAACCCATTTTTCTAGGTCAAGACCCGATAATTTTGACCCGGCGACCTGTTTGACTTAAACCCGAAATGACCTGATATTTTAGGGTCGACCCGTTGGGTCAAAGGTAAATAAAAAATTTTATTTAACATTTGGTCTTGCTTCAGATAGAGCTGAGCAAAAATACACGATACGGTTTTAATATACGGATACGATACGGTATACGGTTTTAATTAGATGAATTTCCGGGTCGGGGAAAATCAAAACCGGGTATACGAATTTTGACACGTTTTAATTAAAAATAACAAAAAAAAAGTTGTAGGTACAACTTTGGGTTTGATATTGACTATTTGTATGGAATTTTGTGGGCCAATCTTTGGATGTGAAACTTGCAATGTATGTACCTACTTTGTGGGTGTCAAAGTTTTATGTGAAGCGATGAAAGTTTGCATTTTGGCATCTTTAAACTAACTTTGCAAGAAATTCTGTTTCGTAATAATAGGCCTAATAGATTATATAGGCATCCTAGTAAGGATCCGTTACTAATTTTGTGAAATCAAATTTTGAGTTTTGACCATTACTAATTAAACCGGATCCGGGTACACGGTTTTCGAGTACCCGGGTACCCGGTTAAACCGGGTCATATATGGGTATTCATTTTCTGCCTTAAAAAAACAGGGTACCCGATTCGGTTATCTAAACCGTATTGGGTACCCGGTTTTGCTCACCCCTAGTCATAATAATATTATAAATATTAAAATGAAGTTTCATTGGTTAAAATCGTCTCTAATTAATAGTTACATTTTCAAAATAGTATTTCTTAATCAAAATAGTATTAAGTCAAGTGATTAGACATTAAATCAAAGCAGCCTGACCCAAAATGACTCATACGCGAAAGTGACTCGACCCAAAATGACGGGACAGCAAGTCAACCGAAATGACTCGACCTAAACTGAACAGACCCATACCCGACCGGATAAACCATTTACCACCTCTATGCGTGACTGGACAAAAGTCGTATGACCCATTATTCAATTGATCATCGAAAGTCTCAAATATCATTTACCTTCAGATATCTGTCGTGAAATATGTATAAAGTATTTATTTATGCTCCTTTATAGCAGTAGTCAAATAATTTAATCTTTGATATTACAGGACCCTAACTATCGAATAATTCAACATACACGTGTGATATTCAGTCTAATAGCAGTAATAATGATTCAAGGAACCGATAGAAACAATAACCATAAACACACAGTCGTAATTCAATTGTATGCTTAATTTCTTCCTAAACCCAAATAATGATCAACGAAATCAATTAATAGGATAAAGGTTGCTACTTTAATTTAGATATCAAGGAAACTAAGTTAATAATCTAAATTAGCACAAGATTAATAATTATTAACACTATTGATCATATAATGAAAGTGAATAATAATCAAAGGCATAAAGAACAGGAAATTAAAACAATATTTGAAAGATAAAAGGTAAAGACAATCTAATAATCGATTAATCAGTAGCTTCAATAGTTGAACCAAGAACAGAGGACTAGTTCCTGATACTAGATCTAGCATAATTAGATTTTTTTCATTCCAAGAAGCATAAATGTTATTTAAAACCTACAAATTATGCTTATATAATGATTAGTAATAAACTAGATTAGGAAAGTAAGTAGTAGTGGTGGTGGTGGTGGAGAAAGAGGGAAAGGGCTTCTAGGCGATTTGAGCGTTTGTGAGGGAGTGTGTTGCCTTGCCTACTGACGTTGTCTTAGGGAGGTCGCCACCACTATAGAAACATTAGACCTCACATCGCCAGTCGTCGGTGGTTGGTTTGGGTGCTAGGGTTGTCTGTCGCTTTCATGTTGTCGGCTGTCTTTTTTGGGTGGTTACCGTCCTGTCCTTCCCACCATTAATTGCGGTCGTTGGTTATTGGCAATTATTGCTTTAGGATTTCCTTATTTTGTTGTGTTTAGGATTTTTCGTGTTTCCTTTTCTTTTTTGGGTGCCAGGCCGAAGGTAGTGTTGGTCCTCGTCGTTTGATTTGGAGGCATCTGTGCCGTTCTGCTATATATATATAAATATATATATATATATATATTGTTAGTGCCTGTGTCTTTGGTGTTTCGTGGGTGCCCCTACTTGAGTGGTGTCGTTTTTGCCGTGGAAGTTCTTATTTTGTTAGTGCTCGTACTTTGCTGCCATCGGCTTCTTTAATGCCACAAGCTTCGTTATCAGTCATGGTGCTCCTTCTTGAGTTACTTGGCCGGTGAGCCCTAGGTTGTGCCTCGGTTACACCCGATTTTGGTTGGTGTACTTGCCTTCTTTACAATTTCGTTCATGCACGTCTACTAGTCCTATATTTGTGTTATTGTTTCGCGTTTTTGCGTTTCCGTTGCTCAATGCATGACATTGTTCAGCTCCATTTTTCTTTTTTTGAAGCTTTGTGGTTGTCAGAATGGTTGTGGTAACGGGCTCATTAAAACCTCCATGATCACCCACTTACGTAATCGGCTTTGTCGGGGAGATGCTCGGGTAATTACACGTCAAACTCTTTCCTCTAGTGATGGAGTTGCTAGATTTATACTATTTGATTTTCGTGATGGAGTTGCTAGGTTTATACTATTTGATTTTCCAAAACCGCCCTTCCTTCTTCATCGGTTGGTGAAGTTGTGGAGCCTGATTTACTTTGTGGTTAAGACGTGGCTTCTATTCATCGTTGCGCACTATGAAATCCATCCATCCTTGGTGTCGTCTTAGGTTTTCTCGGGTTTCAAAAGGGCCTCTTGACGATGTGGCTGACTTTTCTGTTGACCTCTCTTGTTGTGTTAACCTTCTTGTGTTGCCTCTTTGTATATTTAAGACCTTCGACCCTAGGAGTAATCTTCAGTGTAGGACTGTTGTCAAGCGCTAGTGTTAGGAGAAGAGTATTTACAGTGCCGTTCGTACTTGGAGTATGCCTGGGGCCAATTTACAGCTTCTGCGAGAGACCTTGGCTAAGCTTTCTCCTTCTTTCGTGGTGGATAAGGACTTTTATACGAGTGAGCTTAATATTTGGCAGTGTAGGTGGAAGATTTGTGACGGTCATTATATTCTTGATGTCCAGGTACTTTATTCTTCTGGCATTTCTCCTTATTATATTGGTACTTTAGAGGCTTTGAAAACCCTATTGTTCCTTCTCCCACCTTGCTGCCTTTGCCCGAATATCACCATCCCTTTAGTGCGCCCCGACTGTTGTTTTGGATATGGTTAGGAGTGTTTGGCGTGACACTTATTGTGGGAGGGACAGTGTTCGTGCCCATCACCTTTTAGATTGTTTGAGTGAAGTTGTTGTTGCTGTCTCTGATGATTTGATCTCGTCTATCTTTCGGGTGCTTAACCTTTTTTCTTGAGGGCATATTTCCACAGGTTCTAGGTGAGTACATTGTTATTTCTCCGCTCACCCCACTTATTAAATCTGGCGGTAGAACTCGTCTTATTGATGTGGGTACGATTTAGAGATGCCTTGTCACTAAGGTTGGCGTTTTTTTATCGATCCTTCGTTGTGTGGTAATTTTGATGGTCTCCAGTTCAAGGTTGGGGTATCTCGTGGAGGAGATGCTATTTTGTATGCCTTGAATTGGTTTGTTGAGGATTGTGGTAACGACGTAGGCCTTTCCATGTTGTTGGTTAACTTCCAAAATGCTTTTAAATTGGTCATGCGACTGTGAGATTATGTTACGAGATGTTCGTCGTCATTTTTATATTCTCTCCCGTTGGGTTAAATTTTTCTATTCTAGTTGCAGCAGAAGCTCACCCAAGGGGCCTTGATGATCAAGCCACAAGCAAAACAAGCCTGACCCCAAGACCCCCTCAGATGGAAGCTCGAGTTACAAGGTCCAAACAACAAGCCATGACAAGCCAAGATTAAGCCAGGCCAAGCCACACCAGTGAGGAAGACAGTCCAGGGCTCAGCAAGCCATGCCAAGCCCCAACACAGTCCACATTATCCACACAAGACAGAAACAAAGCCATTCAGGACCAGGCAGACCAATCAGCAAACCCTGCACCTAAGAGGTACACCAGGGCATCCCAACCACCCCCACCATGGCCTACCATCAAGCCAACCCACTAAACTACAAGTTTGTCCAGGATAACCCCTTTTGAAGAGTAGCAAAAATTCAAGTAACAAGCACCCCAAGCTAGAGTCAGTGAACATTAAAGCAGAGAAGGTACAAGTCAGAGTGTGGCTTCCTTTTGTTTAAGTCAACTTGTCCTCGTCCAAGGCAGGTCTTATCTAAGTCCTAATAAGAGTAGAGAGTCCCAAGGAGCAACAAAATATCCAGGGCAAGGTAGCAAGACAACCAGAACAACAGAATTCCATTTCAGGAAAGATCCAAAGCTTGCTTTACTACTTTTTGCATTAGTCTGTTTTCTATGCTTTTGTGTCTGTACTTTATAGTTGTTGAGCTCTTCCTGTTGTGAGGCTCTTAATTAGTGTCTGTTGTAGTAGTTTAAAACCTAAGCTGGCCCTTGGATGATCTGTACATCCAATGGTTCACAAGATATCAGCCTCCCTATATAAGGAGGTCTTTGTATGTTGTTTTAGTCAGACTTTATGGATGAAATTAACTTTGAGAAATCCCTCAAATATTTCAAACTTGTGCTAAGAGCTGTAGTTTGAGTCAAGCCTGATACATCTACAAGGTGTTTGATCAGTGTCTTGCTTTGTGAGTCAAGTTAAATCTGTGCTTTGCTGTGATTAGCTTGCTTGCTGTTGAGGCTAAGTTTGGAGTGTTTGTGCTTTGCTGTAACACTTGAAACCTGTCTCTGAACTAGTCTTTGAGTTCCTTCTCTTGTGCTATGCTGTAGGGGAGCTTCTCTAAGTCATATCCTTTGAATTTCAGTTGATATAAGTCACTCTCTCTAAAAGAGCCCCCATTTCTGTCTGTGTTTGTTTTCAGTTTAAGTAAACTTAGCTAAACTTCCCTTAAACTCACAAGTCATAGTAGTTTACACTCCACTAGTCATGTCGGGCTTTATTACGGCAAGTACAACTTATGGTCTTGTCATAAGGTGTAGTAGGGCGACCTTTTGGGTCCTTTGCTTTTTGCTTTGGTGTTGCATCCTTTGATTTGTAAGATTCGAGACTCTCTTGACTTGAGTTTGCAGGCTTGGTACTTGGAAGACAGCACTATTGTTGGTAATACCTTGGTAGTGGGGAAGGTTCTTGAACAGATTATGGAAGATGATCCTCGATTGGGGCTTCATCTTAATGTTGGTAAAATCGAGGTTTTTCGGCTTACGGAAGATCCGAGGAGCAGGCCTCCTAGTGTTTTCAGCTTCCTACTGGCAGGCCACTATGTGGTGTCAAAGTCCTTGGTGATCCCGTGAGTGTGTGGCATGTTTACAGTAGTGAGCTTGTGGTGAAGAGAGTGACTAGGAGCATCAAGCGTATGGATTTTGTTGCTAGGATTGAGGATCCACAATGCAAGTTGTTGTTACTTCGGGTCTGTACTGGTATTTCTAAGCTTAGTTTGCTTTAAGTACTAGTTCGCCAAATGTGTTACCAAACAAGCACATTTGGTCTATCCTAAGCTTATCTACTCCAGCTTACAAGTCCATCCAATCGCATAAAGAAGGTGCCCACACCATCAAACCGCGATTGCTTCTCACCATTACCACTAGCCTATCCAACCACCCTTCTATGTCACCTGCTTATGACGCCAACTCCAAAACATAAGGAGGTGACACTCAAGGTTGTTCCAATCTCTTTGGATTTTAGATTTTTTTTTGCGTATAAATAAAAAAATCTACGGGTTGGCTCCCGGAAGCACTTTTGTTTTACGTCGTTGGCTCAACATCTAGAGGAATGGTAAAGCCGAGATAGAAAGCTTAACTTAACTTACCAAGAGGAATGCAAGAAGAAGCACGAAGGCGAGATTTGACATGGATAATCTGTGTACCTTTTCCAGAGCCCTTGCGGCGAGTCAACTTATTAAACCAAGCCTTCGACTTACCTCTAGACGTCGTCACATCCTCATGATGATCCCACAAGATGACACACTTATTTCCCTGGGACACGTTGCTCGAAATTGGAGAATTTCGGTACTTTGATAAAACATGATTAGTAGAGGTGTCTATAACACATAAACAATGGACTGCGTGAGAATAGGATTGGGGTTTATTGATCGAAAATTTAACAACAATCCCATCAAATTTCATGGTAAGAGAACCTTTTGGGACATCAATTTTAGTCCCCGAAGTTCTTAATGGTCTCCCTAAAAGATGGGGATATCACCAACCACACTCTTCATGTCAAGAACACAGAAGCCAGCATGAGAGACTACCAACCATGAGATTCTCCACAACCCCTTTAAGATGGAAACTAGACATGTTAGCCAACTGAATTACTACACTAGTGTCTTTCAAATTTTCAAAATTGAGTTTTTCATAAAAAGAATAGGATGATATTAATATATGCCTCTAAATCTAACATAGTATTTTCAAACCTAAGGTCTCCTATGAAATAAGGGATATCATACAACCACGGTCATTATATATACTTAGGGGGCAACTTTTTTTGGAAAAGTGCCGACACATATTCGATAATGTTCCCCTTAAAACCCTTACTCTTTGGTTCACTTTGTTTTCTCTTATAAGTACAAAGATCTTTCAAAAACTTAGCATAGCGACGTACGTCTTACACAAAATTAAAAGTGGAATATTTACCTTGCAATGAAAAAAAAGTCTCATATATATCACTTCTTAATATTTTGCTTGGATTTGAGAGCTTTCGGAAAAGGAATCTCCGGTTCATACACTGACAATGGTTGCTCCTTCACATATTCATCAATATATTCTTGTAATTTCTCTTCCTCTTCATGGATAGTTGGAGTTTTAATAAGATTTTTCTTTTTCTCCGCCTCCTCCAATTGTCTCCTATTTCACAGACATAACACTTATATTCTCTTTTGGCATAATAGATTGGCTTAGCAACTTTCTCGTATCTCTCGCCTCTAATCTATTAATAGCAGTAGCCATTTGACTCGCCTGATTCTCCAAGTTTAGAATACCACAATTGTTTTTAGGCTGATTTGGCTAGTTACCGAAGCACGGATCATCTCCTCAGTCGACATATGGTCACTAGATGGAGGATGTTGTTGAGGTACGAATTGGAATTTAGGTTGACCAGAATGGTTACCTTGTTTCATTTGTTTGGTGTTTTGAGAATTACTCATGAGATTTCCGCCAAGCATTGTAAGTGTTAGAGAAGGGATCTCACTTCTTTTGAGGTGAGATGTCCCATACTCCATTCACCTCTTTTTGAGAGCCTTCTTGCATATCATGACAGTAATCACTCAGATTCCCCTTTGCTGATCAAATTTCACACGTCATAACCTGCTGGTTTCCCATCATCATATCCCTTACAAGGAATGTCAAAGTGTCCACATTTTCCTCTATATTGGAGCTAGAACCCACGACGTGAACACCACACTTGGTGTATTTCCTACAGAATTCTCGTGTATTCTCAGCTAATTTATTAATTATTGAAGTTGCTTCAACTAGACTCTTATTCACGATTCCTCCACCACATGTTGCGTGAACAGTATGAGAATCATCCGGGATGATACCACCGCATAAGTACATAATAATGTCTTGGAAATTGTACCAATGGTGTACCACATACATTTTTAAACCTTCCCCAATATTCGTACATGGACTACCTATCTTTTTATTCGACATTACTAATCTATTTCTTCAGTTGGGAGGCTCAGGATGCAAGGAGGTATTTTTCAAGGAATACCTTTTTATCTTCACCCACGTATCTATACTTGAAGTTGACAAGTAATATAACCAGTATTTTGTAGCTTCCTTAAGTGAGAATGGAAAAGCGCTCAATTAAGTTGCTCACAGTAACTGTAGTGGGTTTCATGCTTGAGAAAACGATATGAAAATATGACAAATGCTTAATAGGGTCTTCGCTACTTAAGCCATGGAATGATGGCAGTTGATGAATAAACCCTGACTTTAGTTCAAAGGTTGCATTCTATCCTAACTCAGGAAAGGTAATGTACAACGGCTTTTGCGTAAGATTGGGAGTTCTAAGTTCCTTAATGGTATGCACCATATTTAAAGACTTGTCGAACCCTTCAGAAATCTCAGAATTTTCAGATTCGAATAGTAACCTGTCGATCTTGTTGCCTTCAAACACAACAACTATTGCACCTTGTTTGTTCTATCGAAACATGAAAAGAGTATGCTCAATCTCTGGATAAAACAATATCCACAAAAGAGGACTACTTGGATTCATACGCAGAAACAAGAAAGAAAAGCAAAAGCGTTATAGCTAATTCATATACCGAGGAAGCAGAAAAGTTGCGGAATTAGAAGCTTACCTTTAGTAACGCTTCTCACAATGAATCCAATTGATAAAGGGGCTAATTATACTAATTTTATTGCAATAATTAGAGGTAATTCAAGGGTATACTCTTAGGTTTTTCTCCCTATATAATCTCTTTTGGTCTCACAATTGGGGAAACATGCAATACTCTGAAACTTCTACACTCACAGTGATTTGGGAGTGGAATTATTGGTACAAGTGGTAAAGGATTTTTGGTGGTATAAAGACTAGTTCGAGTAGGTGGCTATCTACTCCACGAGAAAGCATAAATGCGCATACCAAGTAAGGCGTCAAAACTGAGTTGGGTCCGTATTTTCAGTACATATTAATGAGTTTTTTCTCTACTCCTTAACCTTTTGTTTGACTTTTAATTTTATCTCTTTAATGATGAACTTGATTGAGAATATTTATTGTCATTGTTATTGAGATTTTTTGAATTTCGAATTCGTTTCGTTTATCAAGTTATATTTGAGATTGTTGTTTAAAATCACCCTTAGTTTATTGTTGTCATCAATTAATACATTAGGGTGTGATTTGTAGATAGTACATTATTATTTGTCCTAGACTAAATTATTTACCAAAGGTAGCTAGCAACTAATCGGAATTAGAGCTTGCGACATAGTAATAATATCGGTTGGAGTATAACTTAGTCGCAGTTAATTTAACAGTTAATTGTTTCATGAGACAAGAGCTAATCAGTCTTAAAGCTACTTAACTAAAATTGTTGTGTTCTAATACGCATAGAGATAGATAAGTAAGGGCTAATTTCATGCTACTATACAAGATTACATATTCCTAATCCCATATCTTCTAGTAAAATGAATACAAGTTTTCTAGATTAAATTGTCATAACCGATTTTTAGCCTAGTCTAAGTTGTGAATCGGATTATAAGAGGCCAAGCGAAGAGAATTTTTCTACTAAAACTCTTATCATTAACCTGACGAACTGAACAAAAAAGTTAATTGAAATGAATTGGTTAATTGATCGAATATTTTTACTATGGGCTTAGTTGGATGCTTGTTTTCACTTGTGTTTTATTTTATCCTATTGTTCCTTGTATTGAGGAACTTTAAAGTCCCCCCACCCCACAACAGATTTGTGAGTACATATTCTTTAATCTGTGTAAGCTAGTAGTCTATCGCACATACCTCTCTGTGAGATCCATACCTTACTACCTTATATTACTTAAATTTGAATATGTTTTCATCGAAAAGTTATGGTTTTATAAATATTAATTTGTGTACGCATAACAACACGTACCAGTAGTCAATGTACTCGGTCAAGTAGATTGAAGTCACTCGGCCGAGTAGAGCGGTCCAACAGCTTTAACGATTATCTTGTTTCTTTTAAATCATGGGTGAAGCTAGTTCGCCTATATCATTAGACCTAGCTAACGGGTCATTCGATTTAGTTATGGATCAGCTTAAACCGGCTCGATCTAAATCGGGTTGAACTTAGTTTCGGTTTTAGTTCGATTTTGATCGGGTTCATTTCAGTTAGCCACTTTCAACGGTTTGTGATATTTCGAGTTGGGTATGGTTTAGCTGCGCCAATTTCAGTTCAGTTCGGGTTTGGTTCATAATTTATTTGCGTTAATGTTCAAAAAATTAGTTTAAAAGTATGTTATACATTCCAATTTTAAAGTAATAATTCATAATATCATTAATAAATAGAGAATAATTAAAGAAAACCTAAAATATTAGTTTATTTATGAGAAAATAAATACAATTTATTTGGGTCAATCAGTTCGGTTCTTATCGGTTCAGATATATTTCGGTACAGGTATCAATCGGTTATTATTGATTTCGATTCAATTTTGGTTTGATTCGAATTGATTCGGGTTCCAGGTAGTATTCAGATTACCAATATCGAGTGTTCAATCGGTTATTGATTCAGATGTTTTCGATCGATTTTGCGGTCTCGGTTTCATTTTTCCAAGTCTATATAGCATTACGCTAAACCTAATTTTGAGCCTTAAATCAGTTTCTAATCACCTTTTGCCTTAATTCTACCATTCTAGCCTTCTAAAGGGAGAATTAAAGAGAGAAAATAGAGATTTTTTTCTTCAAGTTGGTATGGGGATTCATCTATCTGAAGCTAGAACGATTCAATTGTTTTAAGTTAATTCTTTGTTCTTCTTAAATACTAATTATTCATCATTCATTAATACTTTGACTATTCTATTAATTAGATTATGCCCTAATCCTAGCCTTTAGCTGAAATTGTGGGAAGTTAATAATTAGGAGTGTTAAGTTGATTAATAAAAGGTAGATAGTAATTGTAAATGTGATTATAACTTGTAGGTGACAGTTTCGTGAAAGATTGCTATTGAGCTTTCTTGCGTGTCTGGATTGAGAGAAGATAGGTTTCCCTACTTAACTTTCAATTATATGAGTAATCTTGTGTATGTCAATGTTGTGATTAATTGTGATGATGATGGATTGTGAGATTTCTATGGTTATGGAGATTAGGTAATACTGTGTATTTCTTAGGAGACCCAACCATGTACAACGACAGTACTCGACAGAGTAAGTGCAGCTCAGTCGAGTCACTTGACCCGAATAAGAGTGAGACTCGGTCAAGTGGGTGCCACTGGAGCGAGTGGGCCTGGAGACTCGATTGAGCCGAGTCGGCATGTAGGGGTTTTTCTTGGTTTTCTTTTATTTTAAGTCATGGGTTGAAGGGTTAATATAAATAGTCTTGTAGCCGTCATTGTCACCTTATGCATTGAAATTCACCGTAAAACCCTATTGTCGTCTTATTATCATCTCAAGAGAAGATTACTAGATCTATTGAGAATGGTGCATCTTTAATCTTTCTTTTTTGTAATTTTAATCTAGTTTTCATCTATTTTATAAGATTATAGCATTAATCTCTATCTTATTCATCCTATGAGGATTATAACTAAAATTGGGGGGTTTTGGGAAAATTGATAGTAATTAGCCAATTGATTAAGGATAGAGTATAATTATATATGTTCTTATGTATTATAGGTGCTTGAGTCGTGAAGAGTCGATTTTGATTGATTAATATTATAAATTTCTAAAAGGTAGGGACTTTCTTTACTCAATACTTGAGATTAGGTAGTTATGTGATGATTATGGTTATTTAGTGAGATTGTGATAATGTCCAATGATATTACGTGGTTGATGATGATGATTGGAAGTTTGATATTGATATGATGTTGAGTTAGCCCTTGGACTTTTGATTTGGGGACCGTTATAGGTAAACGGGTTCCTTGGGGCACTGTCGTACGTGAAGGCCGTCTGGAGTCTCTCCTTGTGTGCCCACTACAAGGAAAATGTGCACATTTATGATCCAAAGAGTGTATGTGGTCGAGCACGTTCGCCTTATGATTTAAGTACAACTTGTTGTCGTGTGATTTGTAGCATGCTTGATATTGTGTCATGTGATTGTAGCACACACTTATGTCCAATTGCCTTGTTAATATCGTGTCATTGATTGTGGACTTGATATGTTGGGTGAGATATGATTGGAATACAGTATCTTGGTGATCGGGCCTGTCGCAAGCCCAATACAAAGATAAATTACCCAGACTAAGCTAATAACAAATTAATGTAATTAGGGAAGTAGGGGTCGATCCTCAGGGAGATGGTGTTTCCTATGGAATGTGAATTGTCTCGCAATTGAGTTCTATCTAATGATTATCTGGGTTTTGAGATTTTTGATATCTAAACTAATGTAAAGCATAAATGAAAACAAAATAAAAATAGTAAAGCAAGTAATGAAAAGCATCTAGGGAAGTAGGTTCACACATGTAGATTGATATATTGATGAAATTGGATTAAGGATATGCAAATAATTCATTGAGCGTTTGTAAGAATGGCGTGTTCATTACAATCATAGATCAGATGGTCTAGCAGGCTTTTAGTGCGACTTACTAGGTCTTAATCCACTACGTCACGCTTTGTCTATTCAATTCCTGTATATCTACCTTGGAAAAGAATTCCATACTAGTCAAATGATTTTAGCTAAAAATCGTTAACTATCGTTACAATCCAAACATGCATAGACACAATGTTTTAAAGACACAATTCCTTTTATCCAATTAACATCTTTTAATCAATCTAACATGGCTACCCTACACCCTAGAAAGGATGACTACTCACTCATGATGATATCTATGTCTAAAATGATATTAACAATGAAAACTACGATAGACATGTTTATTTGGTTTTGACTTTTTATATGGCGATAATAACGACGCTAATTGATAATCTAGGAAACGAAACAACGATTATAACGGTACTAAAATGAATCTAAGACAATATGTAAAGCGAATAACAATCAAATGGAAAACAATAAGAACATTAAACAAGGGATAAAACAGAAATACCTATATGACGACAATGATAACAATAATAGAAAATCCTTGCATATAATAAGCGATCCTTGAATTGCAACACTTGAACCACACAAAGGAGATTACAAGGATGAGATCCTTATTAATCTAAACTAAGGGACAGAAATAAACTAAGAACTAAAGACTAAAGAAGAAGAAAATGAGAGAAGAGAGACTAGTTCTCCCTTCCTCCTAATCTAAAGAGAAGTATATGAAGAGAAGAGAAGAGAAGTATATAGAGATGGATGATATGATATGAGGGTTAGAGCATCTATTTATAGTATTAGGGTTTCGTGGAGAAGAGGTCGGGCATTAAACACATAGGACAAAAGTAGGAAGAAGACGCCGTTTTCTCGAAACAGCACAAAAACCCGATCGGGTACACACTTCCCCGATCGGGTAAGTGGTCATCCAGGTCCTTTTGACTAACGTTTCATCTCCCTTTGCTTTTACTTGACTTCCAACATCCCCCTTGACCTCTTGAGTCGGGTTTGTTGAAAAGGGTTTGATGTAAGATGAAATCTTCTGCCTAAATGATTGATCTTCCGACAACTATGAAACTGTCTTTGCTTCTTCTCTCTTTCGAATTAGTGAACCTTCTTGAAATGCCTTTCACTTGGTCAAGCTTGCTTCTTCGAATCGTCGGGTTCTAGGCAAATGCTCGGGAATATAGAAAAAGGGCGTAGAAACGTCACTTTCCCTACAAAACATGTTAGAACATAGGAATTCGCCTAGAAGACGATATTATCTCATAAAGTGGCTTAACAAAGCACAAATGACATACAAAACCGAGCTAAATTGGGGGTTAAAACCATACAAATATTCACTTATCAAACTCCCCCAAGCTAAACCTTTGCTTGTCCTCAAGCAAACATAACAAACAATACCAGGACAAGGTTGCAAGCATTGGCTACTACACCATCAAGAAACAAATCTCAACGTAAAGCTTTGAAAACATAATGAATCATAACCCAAAAGCAACGTGGGCAAAAATGATACATAAACATGGCTGAGATTTACATAACGGCGTAGCACAAAGAATTTCACTATAGAATTTCGGCTCTTGCATGATCTTTTGACAAATGGACTCTCACGGTACACTCGAACACTCATGTATGTAAAAGGTGATTTCTTTATGTGTAAATATTTTTGAGACACTCACCTATCTACGACTTATGAAAATGTGTCCGCAGTCTAATATGGTAAACAATTCAAAACACAAATCAAAGATCACAATGCACATAGAAAAGAAGCCGAAAAAGTAATGAAGAAGGCTTTGGGAAATGGGTGAAAGGTGGACAAACAGTTATGGTCATGTGAAGGTTAGAATGAGCTAGCAACTGACCAATGATAAATGAATACTCAATCCAAACTTTCGATTGATTTCCAAAAGACGAAAAACGAAGCCAGAAGCAACAAATTGGCTTATTACACACGAAACACAAGGGTAAACTCCTTCTGAATATTGTCTTGACATTTTGAGGAGATACTCGCAACTTCTTCTGATTTTTTTATTTCTTTTTCTTTTCCTTTTCAATTTTCCGATTTTTTCATTTTTTCTATTCCTTTCTTTTTTTTCTTTTCTGAACATAACATCACTTCTTGTACATTTTCGTTCTCCCAAATTCACTTTGTCAAATAAGAACAAATCTTCTCAAAAGAGCACCCACACACCATAGTCTAGCTACTAGCTCAAAAGGTAGGCAGTTTTTGTATGTAGCTATTATTTTTGTGAAGCATTTGTATGAAGGGGCTAATTGTGAGGTGTAATTCAAAGTGAAAAAGGCTTCAAATCTCAGTGAATCATGAATGCAATGCTCATAGGAATGAAATGAGAACCATACTTATGCGTTTTGACATGACACACATCACAAGGAGAACTACACACACCTAGATGAGACCGGGTATAGATGTACCAGCCTAAGGAGGTTCTACCTTACAATATATGTAACTTGCCAAATGTCAAGATCAAGCGTACTCATCTATAGATTAATTCCATGCCTACTGTGTACAAGACTTCCCCATGTATGCAAAATTCAATAAATATTGAACCATTATCTTTTGAAATCTCTAAGTTTGGGAAATGTAACATGATAGCATAGTAACTTGCAAGTAAAGCATGAAAAACATTCAATAATGTTCAGAAATTTTTAAATTTTCTCTAAAATCTTCTCTTTCTTTTATTCAAAATTTGAAAAATGATAAACTAAAATGCAAAATGGGAAAATGCAATTCCTCCCCCAAGCTAAACAGCACATTGTCCTCAATGTGAGCACAAAGACAAAATATGCAATGAGATGCTTAATGGGGAAAAGGACAAATGAAAGAAGAGTGAAGCTTACTAGTCAGCGCGGACTCCCCCAAGCTAGTCTTTTGGACTTGACAAGGAAGGTCTTTATAGATTCTTCAAAAACTCTTTCACCTGCAAAATAAATCCTAACAATGAAAAAGGGAAATACAAAATTAAAAATGCAAAAAGAAAAGGAACACGGGTTGCCTCCCGAGAAGCGCAATTTAAAGTCTTGCTAGACTCCACTTCTTTCTTTGAAATCATCCTTTATCTTTAAGTTCACTATCATCCAAGCTTGTCATCATAGCCTGCTTTACATTCTCCATCCATGCTAAGCTTTTCCGAGAATAACCCCTTCTAGCACTTTTAGCAGTAATGCTTTTAGTATGATCACCTACAAGAGAATCAACACTATCCTGTGCCTCCACCGGATCCGTCAGTAAGGATCGAGGCATAGAAGAAACAACAGAAGAGTCATCAACATTAAGCACATAACAAGGTTCTTCTAACACGGGACCCTTAACGGTTGAAGTTTTATTAAAGGTCACCATGTCATCTTCTATCTCTAATGTTAGCTTCCCATTCTTGACATCAAAAACCGCACTAGTGGTGTGCAAAAAGGGTCTTCCCAAAATGATTGGGATTTGAGAGTCTTCGGTCATGTCAAGTACTAGAAAGTCAACGGGAATGAAAAACTTACCAACTTTGACGGGCACATCTTCTAAAACACCCATAGGTTGTTTTAGAGAAAGGTCCGCCATTTGCAAAGTAATATTAGTGCATTTCAAAGCACCCATGTTAAGTTTTTCAAACATAGAAAAGGGCATGACACTTACACTAGCACCCAGGTCGCAAAGGGCCTTATCAATGGTATATGTGCCTATAGTGCAAGGGATGGAGTAACTACCAGGGTCCTTAAGTTTTGGTAGAGACTTATTTTGCAAGAGTGCACTACACTCTTCAGTGAAAGCTATGGTCTTAGTCTCATTGAAGGATCTCTTCTTTTTGAGGACTTCCTTCATAAACTTGGAATAAGAAGGAACTTGGGTAAGCAATTCAATGAAAGGGACTGTTATCTTTAAGTTCTTAACGACGTCAAGGAACTTACCATACTTTGCCTCCTCCTTGTGCTTAGCTAACCTTTCGGGAAATGGGACCTTGATCTCAATAGGAATCTCAGGCTCTTTCCTCTTTGACATGGGCACCTCAGCTTCAATATTAACAACCACGGGCTCATCATTATGCTTACCACTTCTCGAGGAAATGGCACTTACAGTTTCGTGAGGTTGGTAACATTGTGAAGGCAGCTGCCCTTGCTCTTGGTGGGTATTAGAAGAGGTAAATTGGGAAATTTTAGTTTCCAACAATTTGATGGCGGCGTCCTTAGCTTGATCACTCTCTTGAAATTGCACTATCATGGTGTCTTGCCTTAGAGCTAATTGCAGCATTATGGCTTCAAGTTTACTTACACCATTGTCACTCTGTTGAAATGTAAAGGATTGGAGTTGTTCTAGCTTTTGTGTGAGAAGGGCTACTTGGGCTTGTAAAAGTGTTAAAGCGGGGTCTTCTTGCTTAGATTTCGATGGTATGGAGCGGGAATTTCTATATTGAGAATCGTGAATTGCCATGGATTCAATGGTATTGTGAGCATTTTCAACATTGATTTGATCAAATCTTCCATTGTTAGCAGAATCCAGGATTCGACGGGACTCTATATAACACCCATTATAGAATGTGATGGCAAGGAGCCATGAATCTAACCCATGATGAGGACATTCTCTTTGTAAGTCCTTGTACCTCTCCCAGGCTTCATATAGGCTCTCATCATCCCCTTGTTGGAAACCAGTGATTTGACTTCTCAACAAAGCGGTCTTCTCTGGGGGGAAGTACTTTTGGTAGAAGGCAAGAGCTAAGCTCTCCCAATCGGTGATACCTAAAGTAACCTTATCAAGGCTATGAATCCACAACTTTGCCTTACCCTTCAAAGAAAATGAGAAGAGCATCTCTCTAATTTGCTCTTGGGTGACTCCATTTTGTCTAATAGTGGAGCAATAGTCACAGAATTTTTGGATGTGAAGGTTGGGATCTTCTGTGGCATTGCCACTAAATTGGCTTCTTTCTATAAGGTTGAGAGTACAAAGCACTTGTTCTAATGCTTATGTATCATGTATGGATTAATTTTTATCATAGTTAAGTTTATATAATTCCCTATTCTCATGTTTTGTGACGGTTTTTGGTATGTCCCACTTTGAGTCGGTTTTTACAAATGTTACGGTTTGAGCACTATTTTGTTATGTGCTTTGTACTCTCATTCCCTTGGCTACCTCCACGTTCTTAAGGCTGGAATGTCGGAACGGGGAGTTATCCTACTGCTTAATTGCATGTGTTAGTGGGCATACGACGACGTTGTTGGGAGGCGAACGCTTTGCGTTGATCGACCCGGCCATCAAATGTTGTATACTTGCAAGGTGGTGTCATTTGCATGTAGCGTACCGCTTGTTATGAGGCTTGTGCTCTTTTTCGCCTCTTTCTTGAAGGTTGACCGAATTTGGGGTACTCGACGTCTTTGTATTATCGAGTCTTGGATGTGGAACGTCTTACCACATGTCGAATCGGAACACGTCTTATTCCGAGAGTCTGGCCAGATTTAGACTAGGACCGTATTATTATCGTCGTCCTACCAGGAGGAAATTAGTCTACATATACGAAATGTAGCATCGTGTATGCGTTCAGGGAAATGTCTTATCCTGTGGATGCCTTTTAATCATACTTGCCATGTACACGGTGCTAGTGCGTTTCATTTACCGTGAGAGATGTCGTCATTGTGTCGTTGTGTTTGGATGAATGATTACATATGATTATTTGATCATTGATGACTTGGCATGGTTTGTTTGTCGAGTCTCAATCTTATCAAACTTATACCGCTAACGGTGAGATGTAAGCCCTAGTGAGCGTATTCGGTTGCCTAAGAGTGTGTCTTCCCCGAGTCTTTGTATAACATGATGGATTCGGATTTGTATTCCATATGCTCTTATCATTATTATTGAATTGCCTATCTATCCTTATCGTATTTCACATGTATATCTATATATGCATGCTTCTACTTTTGTATTTCCTTTTATGTACGTTTAATGTGATATGGCTGGGAGAACCCGGAGTTACTCCCCACTGACTGTGGCGTTCATGTTTTTCATGGATGAACAGGTTGCTTGATTGGATGACTTTTTGCTTGTGGTATTTTGGGTTCGGGTGTGAGCTAGCGGGCGTTGTCCCTGGATGAAACACCTCTAGACGTTATTTAGCTTGTTTGCTAATCACTTTTACTCTGATAACATTTGGAGAGACTACGTCTCTTGTTGTAGTATATTTTGTACTTTGGTTTGTAATATTTGACACTCCTCGTATTTATCTTGCATGTATAAAGGTTTTTAAAATACCGTATTTCCGCTAATTAAATCACATGCTTGTATGTTTTATTTCCGCATTCGCGAGAGTTGTCACAGTTGGTATCAGAGCCTTATCGCTCCCGACGCACACACGTGAACCCTAAACTTAAACTACTTGACCTTGAAATAATAAATGAGAGATGGGTAGACTTAAGGACCTAAGGTGGTAGTCTTGGTGTACTTGATGTTTGTTAGGTTCTAACTTGTTTGTTGATTGTGTTGAGTGATGTTATGTTTGTTTGTATCTACTGTCTTGAGGAGGATCATGTGTTACCTAGAAGAAGTATCCTCTACCGAAGATTGAAGATTGAAAAGCCTAATTGAAGTGTATTTCTTCCTCATTGATGTTTTCTCTCGTCCTTAATGTATCATGCTCTCTTCCTTCTATCTAAGTGCTTGTTGATCATCTATCGTCTTCTCCCCTTGGAGATTACTCTTGTTACTTCCCTCCTTATCACTAGGTATCCTTACCTTACTCATGTAACATTTTTGTGGATGCCATACCCATTTGTTTGTGGTATATTATACTTGGTCGGAAGAACTTTGAATTTTGTGGAATATTAGTATTTGTTAGAATGAATTTTGTGATTTGAGGAAAATGGTGTAGATCTAAATTCACCCTATATTGATGATTGGTTGTAACTCTAAGGAAAGATAGTAAGATAAGTTTGATGATTTTAATGCTTGATGCTCGCCATGACTAATGTGTGGATAGTTCATGATATTTGATGGTGTAAGGTTGAATGAGTTGGCTAGGACTTCTTAACCCATTAGTGATTTAATATTTTGAACTTAGGAGTTTAGTAATAGTAGAGTGTCTTGAGGATCATATCTAAATTGGAGCTAGTTGTTCTATGTGAGAATATTTGAATGATACCTTGAGGTGTAAAATGCTTTTGAGACTAAGTGAATTTTTGTGGATTCTAGTATATGTGTTAGAGTATACGCTTGGTGGAAAAGTACTTGGCTATAGTTCTTGGATTAATAAATATGATCTTATATCATAGTATCGGAGACTTGGTTGAGGTTGTAAGTCGTCGTGATAGATTAAACCATTATACTTAAAGAGTATGGTCATGAGCGGAATCTGATTAGATTGGCTATGTCGGTGATGCCTTATGATGTTGATAATGAGGTTCTGTTCGGTGTTCTATCTTGTGGGCCATAGGAGTTGAAAATAGATTAGTATGGAGAATTCTCTATTAGTTCTTCGGTTTTGAAACCTTTGGGAGTGTGTCAAATTTTGGCATTGAGAGAATGTTACTATGCTTGAGTTGCAATTCCGCAATTGGGAATCCGTGTTATATGAAGGGATGGATGAATTGGGTTGTAATCGATTTGTTAAATCTAGGTGTACCTTACTTTGATGATTTGTGGTACGATGGTCCCTTGTAAGAGACCTTTGTAATCGGGATGAGTTGCTTTGCTATCACCCTAAGTTTGAAACGAGAAGTTTTGTGGAATAAACTTTAAACCTTTACTCGTACCATTATCCCTATCCATTTCCTTTCATGCAAGTTCCTACTAAACCTGATTCCTAAGAAAATGTTTTCTCTTATCTTTTCCTTTGCCTGGCTATCTTCATGGCTATATCTATCCAATATCTAGCTTTTGGCTCCCTATCTCTAGCGTCCCTCTAATTTTCGTCCGATCTTATCGCGTTCGTGTTTCCCCTTGAAATTTCCTATCGTTTCCAGTTTCATGGTGACATTGTCTTTCCTCTGGTGAGATAGCTGGGGTTGTTAGCTAGCTTCGTGTTGATTTTGAACATGAATAGGATTGGGATTTAAACCTTAGGATGAATCTGTTGGTGGTATTGTACTCTCTTGGTGGCTTCATTTATTGAGTTTGCTAGTGTAGTGCTATTTTGGGAATCAAGTTGAGCGAGATGATATTCGTTGTTGTTGAGTATTATATCGGTTGCTTGGAATATCATTTGGGAATTAGATGTCTCTAATTGGTGGATTCTAAAAAAGACTTTTCTTTAGGGTAATTGAGTTGGTACCCAAGGTTTGAGGAGTTTTGTCATAAATGAAAATTGATTCATTTTGAGTTTTAGATGATCTAGATGAATTGAATGATTGTCTGATTGCCAAGTGATTGGCCATTTGTGGTTTGGAATTTGTAATTTTCTTGTATTCTTAAGGAATCATAGTTTGAGATTGAGAAATGTTCGTTGCAAGCTTTGGACAGTGAGTGCTCGGTTGTTATGGAATATAGAGTTAGAATGGTGAACTCATTTATCTTGAGGATTATAATCACCATAGTTTGCTAATGTGACTATTTATAGTTGAGGCTTCGAGCGTAGTAATGATCGAATTAAGGATGTTATGGCGTATTAAAGAATCCTTATAACCGATAATGGATTGTGGATTTTCCCTTGTCGTGAGACTTTGGATGAGGCTAGTTGAATCTTAGATGATTATGTTTGTTGCTTTGATTGTGTTTTGACTTTCGAGGATGAGAAAGTTCATTGTAAATTTAGGATAATGAATTTTGGAATAAATTAGATCAGAGGATTTTATGGTAAGGACCGTTCACTTTGCGGTTGTTAGTAGATATGGTCCCCTAAGATGAGATTTCTTTGGTTAGTGGTCTCAGATAGAGTATGATGAATCTAAGGATTTTATAGTACGTTAAAGGACCTCTCCTGCAGATTACAATCTATGGACCCTAGTCGATGCTAATTAGTTTTGAATGGTTATGTTGATGACTTGAGGTCTCGTGGTTATGAAGGGTTTTAGTAGAAAGGAAATGATTGAAAATGTTGAGGTGTAACTTGGGTAAATTGCATTCTCTTGAGGATTTGGTTTATTAGTAGAGTTAGTGATGTCGAATTCTTGTAGATCTTCTTGCCGACTTTATCTTGATCTTCCTATCCCAAAGAGTTCGATTTGTTTCGTTTCTGAGTGTTTTGTATATATTTTGTTACCCTGAATTGTGTGTGAATTGTGCGAGTCGCTCTATGTACGTGTAATCTTCTGTTATTTGATTTTATCTTTGATAAAACCTTCAAATTTCCATATTATATTTCTAGTTTAACTTTTCAAAGAAGTCTAAAGATGGTTTGTGTACCCTCTTTTTGGAGAAAAGGGATTTCTTTTGCTTTTATATTTGGATTTTGCGTTTGGTTGGATGTTTGGACTTATTATTGGAGACGTCTGGTGACTAGTCCTGCACTTACTAACGCTTGTTTGATTTTCGATTTCACTATTTTGACTTTGATTTGATCTGGATAATTAGAGTTCTCGTTCGCGACGGGCACTCTTGAGATCCGTAAGTAAAGTTTCACACTTATGAAAATTCTCCTTAAACCGTTTTCGAGAAGAACCTCGTTTCGTAAATGTTTCCCTGTAAAAGTTTTCGTATTAATTTTGAAAACCGATTCTTGTCCTTGATACTATTGTTTTCTACTCTCAAGTTTCGAGGACGAAACTTTTTAAAAGGTGGGGTGATTGTAACACCCGCAAATGTACCCTATTTTTAAAGTAAAAATATTTTACGGATACTTTTCAGCGAAATTTAGTTTTAGTTTAGAATTAAATTTTTCCGTGTCGAATTTAGAATTTCCGAGTTCGTATTTGGATATTACGCGAAATTTCAAGTGAATCACGTCTTAAGACGTCTTTGACTTTTCTTGACTTTTTTCCACTTACTCCTTCATATACTCCCTCAAACCCTAACTCCTTTCTTCATTTTCACTTACTCTTTCTTCCTCATCAAACCACCAAAACCTAAACTCCATTTTTATCAAGCTTAGATTCGTCGCTACTCCTTCGTTTCTCGCTCAAATCCACTAAGGTTCGTCTTAATCTTTACCTCTCATCGTCCTCTATCTTAATTGGTAATAAAATTACCGTCTTTCTCGCTTTTCTTTTCAATTTATCCGTCTTTCTCAAAGGTGGATTATATTCATCTTTTATTATCTAATTGTAGGTGGTGACCTCCAAGACCTCGACAAGGACTACTATTTGATAGAAGAGGACCTCGACGAGGATTGAAGACGCTTAAAGGT
>JAIUZE010072096.1:0-12827 GCA_022085475.1 Heliosperma pusillum | reverse complement strand
GGTATGGTCCCGGGCGTGTGTGGGTCTGGGTACGCGCGTGTGTCGGATCGGCCCGACCTGGGCCCGGGCTCGTGCTTATGTAGAGCACCTGCGGTACGGTCCTTGGCCCATTTTTATTTTTTTGGGTTTGTGTGTACATGAACTGTCCAGGTTCATTTTGTGTCGTAAGAACCAGTCAATGTGAACGTTAGTGGACCAAGGGACTTTTATTGTGTTTCTAGAGTAAGTGGGTATAGGCTCAGGCGTGTGTGGGTGTGGGTACGCGTGTATGTCGGAGCGGCCCGACCTGGGCCCGGGCTCGTGCTCATGTAGAGCACATGCGGTGCGGTCCTTTACCCACTTTTATTTTTTTGGGTTTGTGTGTACATGAACTGTCCAGGTTCATTTTGTGTCGTAAGAACCAGTCAATGTGAATGTTAGTGGACCAAGGGGCTTTTATTGTGATTCTAGAGCTTGTGGGTATGGGGTCGGGCGTGTGTGGGGGTGGGTACGTGCGTGAGTCCGAGCGGCCCGACCTGGGCCCGGGCTCGTGCATATAAAGAGCACCTGCGGTGCAGACCTTGGCCCATTTTTATTTTTCTGGGTTTGTGTGTACATGAACTTTCAAGGTTAATTTTGTGTCGTAAGAAACAATCAATGTGAATGTTAGTGGACCAAGGGGCTTTTATTGTGATTCTGGAGCTTGTGGGTATGGGCTCGGGAGTCTATGGGGGTGGGTACGTGCGTGAGTCCGAGCAGCCCGACCTGGGCCGGGGCTCGTGCTTATAAAGAGCACCTGCGGTGTGGTCCTTGGCCTAGTTTTATTTTTCTGGGTTTGTGTTTACATGAACTGTCCAGGTTCATTTTGTGTTATAAGAACCAGTCAAGGTGAATGTTTGTGGACCAAGAAGCTTTTCTTTTAATTCTTGAGCTTGTGGGTATGGGCCCGCGCGAGTGTGGGGTTGGGTACGTGCGTGAGTCCGAGCGGCCCTACCTGGGCCCGGGCTTGTGCTTATGTAGAGCACCTGCGGTACGGTCCTTGGCCCACTTTTATTTTTATGAGTTTGTGTGTACATGAACTGTCCATGTTTTATTTGTGTCGTAAGAACCAGTCAATGTGAATGTTAGTGGACCAAGGGGCTTTTATTGTTATTCTGGAGCTTGTGGGTATGGGCCCGGGCGTGTGTAGTGGTGGGAACGTGCGTGAATCCGAGCGGCCCGACCTGGGCCAGGGCTCGTGCTTATAAAGAGCACTTGCGGTGCGGTCCTTGGCCTACTTTTATTTTTCTGGGTTTCTGTGTACATGAACTTTCCAGGTTCATTTTGTGTCGTAAGAACCAGTCAATGTGAATGTTAGTGGACCAAGGGGCTTTTATTGTTATTCTGGAGCTTGTGGGTATGGGCCCGGGCGTGTGTAGAGGTGGGAACGTGCGTGAATCCGAGCGGCCCGACCTGGGCCAGGGCTCGTGCTTATAAAGAGCACCTGCGGTGCGGTCCTTGGCCCACTTTTATTTTTCTGGGTTTCTGTGTACATGAACTTTCCAGGTTCATTTTGTGTCGTAAGAACCAGTCAATGTGAATGTTAGTGGACCAAGGGGCTTTTATTTTGATTCTAGGGCTTGTGGGTATGGGCCCCGACGTTTGAAGGTCTAGGTAAGCGCGTGTGTCAGAGCAGCCCGACCTGGGCCCGGGCTCGTGCTTATGTAGAACAGTTGCGGTGCGGTCCTTGCCCTACTTTTATTTTTTTTGGTTTGTGTGTACATGAACTGTCCAGGTTCATTTTGTGTCGTAAGAACCAGTTAATGTAAATATTAGTGGACCAAGGGGCTTTTATTGTGATTCTGGAGCTTCTGGGTATGGGCCCGGGCGTGTGTGGGTGTGGGTACGCGCGTGTGTCGGAGCGGCCCAACCTTGACCCAGGCTCGTGCTTATGTAGAGCACCTGCGGTGCGGTCCTTGGCCCACTTTTATTTTTTTGGGTTTGTGTGTACATGAATTGTCCAGGTTCATTTTGTGTCGTAAGAACCAGTCAATGTGAATGTTCGTGGACAAAAGAACTTTTATTGTGATTCTGGAGCTTGTGGGTATGGGCCTGGGCGTGTGTGGGTGTGGGTACACGCGTGTGTCGGAGCGGCCCGACCTGGGCCCGGGCTCGTGCTTATGTAGAGCACCTGCGGTGCGGTCCTTGGCCTACTTTTATTTTTTTGGGTTTGTGTGTACATGAACTGTCTAGGTTCATTTTGTGTCGTAAGAACCAGTCAATGTAAATGTTAGTGGACCAAGGGGCTTTTATTGTGATTCTGGAGCTTCTGGGTATGGACCCGGGCGTGTGTGGGTGTGGGTACGTGCGTGAGTCCGAGCGGCCCGACCTGGGCCCGGGCTCGTGCTTATAAAGAGCACCTGCGGTGTGGTCATTGGCCCACTTTTATTTTTTTGGGTTTGTGTGTACATGAACTGTCCAGGGTCATTTTGTGTCGTAAGAACCAGTCAATGTGAATGTTACTGGACAAAGGGACTTTTATATTGATTCTGGAGCAAGTGGGTATAGGCACGGGCGTGTGTGGGTGTGGGTACGCGCCTGTGTCGGAGCGGCCCGACCTGTGCCTGGGCTCGTGCTTATGTAGAGCACCTGCGGTGCGGTCCTTGGCCCACTTTTATTTTTTTGGGTTTGTGTGTACATGAACTGTCCAGGTTCATTTTGTGTCGTAAGAACCAGTCAATGTGAATGTTAGTGAACAAAGGGGCTTTTATTGTGATTCTGGAGATTGTGGGTATGGGCCCGGGTGTGTGTGGGTGAGGGTACGCGCGTGTGTCGGAACAGCCTGACCTGGTCCCGGGCTCGTGCTTATGTAGAGGACTTGCGGTGCGGTCCTTGGCCTACTTTTATTTTTTTGTGTTTGTGCGTACATGAACTGTCTAGGTTCATTTTGTGTCGTAAGAACCAGTCAATGTAAATGTTAGTGGACCAAGGGGCTTTTATTGTGATTCTAGAGCTTGTGGGTATGGCCCCGGGCGTGTGTGGGTGTGGGTACAAGCGTGTGTCAGAGCGGCCCGACCTGGGCCCGGGCTAGTGCTTTTGTAGAGCACCTGCAGTGCGGTCCTTGGCCCACTTTTATTTTTTTGGGTTTGTGTGTATATGAACTGTCCAGGTTCATTTTGTGTCGTAAGAACCAGTCAATGTGAATGTTAGTGGACGAAGGGGCTTTTATTGTGATTCTGGAGATTGTGGGTATGGGCCCGGGCGTGTGTGGGTGAGGGTACGCGCATGTGTCGGAACGGCCTGACCTGGTCCCAGGCTCGTGCTTATGTAGAGCACTTGCGGTGCGTTCCTTGGCCTACTTTTATTTTTTTGGGTTTGTGCGTACATGAACTGTCTAGGTTCATTTTGTGTCGTAAGAACCACTCAATGTAAATGTTAGTGGACCAAGGGGCTTTTATTGTGATTCTAGAGCTTGTGGGTATGGGCCCGGGCGTGTGTGGGTGTGGGTACAAGCGTGTGTCAGAGCGGCCCGACCTGGGCCCGGGCTAGTGCTTGTGTAGAGCACCTGCAGTGCGGTCCTTGGCCCACTTTTATTTTTTTGGGTTTGTGTGTATATGAACTGTCCAGGTTCATTTTGTGTCGTAAGAACCAGTCAATGTGAATGTTAGTGGACGAAGGGGCTTTTATTGTGATTCTGGAGCATGTGGGTATAAGTCCAAACACACACACACGCGTGTGTCGGAGCGGCCTGACCCTTGGGCTTGTGTAGAACAAGGGGCTTGGGCTTTTATGGTTAAGTGAGTGGACTAAGGGGCTTTTTTTGTGATTCTGGAGCTTGTGGTTATGGGTCCGGGCGTGTGTGGGTGTGGGTACACGCGTGTGTCTTAGCGGCCCGACCTGGGCCCAGGCGCGTCCTTGTGTTGAGCATCTACAGTGCGGTCCTTTGCCCACTTTTATTTTTTTGGGTTTGTGTGTACATGAACTGTCCATGTCCATTTTGTGTCTTAAGAACCAGTCAATGTGAAGGTGAGTGGACAAAGGAGTTTTTATTGTGATTCTGGAGCTTGTGGGTATGGGCTCGGGCGTGTGTGGGTGTGGGTACGCGCGTGTGTCGGAGCGGCCTAACCTGGGCCCGGTCTCGTGCTTGTGTAGAGCATATGCGGTGCGGTCCTTGGCCCACTTTTATTTTTTATGGTTTGTGTGTACATGAACTGTCTAGGTTAATTTTGTGTCGTAAGAACAAGTCAATGTGAATGTTAATGGACCAAAGGGCTTTTATTGTGATTCTGGAGCATGTGGGTATGGGTCCAAACACACACACGCGTGTGTCGGAGCGGCCCGGCCTGGGCCTGGGCTTGGGCTTGTGTAGAGCACCTGCGGTGCGGTCCTTGGCCCACTTTTATTCTTTTGGGTTTGCTTGTACATGAACTGTCCAGGTTTATTTTGTGTGGTAACAACCGGTCAACAAAGGGGCTTTTATTGTGATTCTAGAGCTTGTGGGTCTGGGTCCAAACACACACGCGCATGTGTCGGAGCGGCCCGGCCCAGGCTCAGGCTTGTGTAGAGCACCTGCGGTGCGGTCCTTGGCCCACTTTTATTCTTTTGGGTTTGTGTGTACATGAGCTGTCCACGTTTATTTTGTGTGGTAACAACCAGTCAACCAAGGGGCTTTTATTGTGATTCTGGAGCTTGTAGGTATGGGTTCAAACTCACACGCGCGTGTGTCGGAGCGGCCTGGCCCGGGCCTGGGCTCGGGCTTGTGTAGAGCACCTGCGGTCCGGTCCTTGGCCCACTTTTATTCTTTTGGGTTTGTGTTTACATGAACTATCCAGGTTCATTTTGTGTCGTAAGAACCAGTCAATATGAATGTTAGTGGACCAAGGGGCTTTTATTGTGATTCTGGAGGTTGTGGGTATGGGCCCGGGCGTGTGTGGGTGAGGGTACGCGCGTGTGTCGGAACGGCCTGACCTGGTCCCAGGCTCGTGCTTATGTAGAGCACTTGCGGTGCGGTCCTTGGCCTACTTTTATTTTTTTGGGTTTGTGCGTACATGAACTGTCTAGGATCATTTTGTGTCGTAAGAACCACTCAATGTAAATGTTAGTGGACCAAGAGACTTTTATTGTGATTGTAGAGCTTGTGGGTATGGGCCCGGGCGTGTGTGGGTGTGGGTACAAGCGTGTGTCAGAGCGGCCCGACCTGGGCCCGGGCTATGTTGTGTAGAGCACCTGCAGGGCGGTCCTTGGCCCACTTTATTTTTTTGGGTTTTGTGTGTACATGAACTGTCCAGGTCATTTTGGTCGTGAAGAACAGTAATGTGAAGGTTAGTGGACAAAAGGGACCTTTATGTGATATGGAGCAAGTGGGTTAGGCAAGGGCGGTGTGTGGGTGTGGGTTACGCCGAGTGTTTGTCGGAGCGGCCCCCGACCTGTGCCCCGGGTTGGCTATATAGATCACCTGGGTGCGTCCTTGGCCCACTTTATTGTTTGGGTTTGGCTGTTACATGAACTGTACGAGGGCATTTTGTGTCGTAAGAACAGTCAATGGGAATGTTAGTGGACCAAGGGGTTTCTTTTATTGTGATTATGGAGATTGTGGGTATGGGCCGGGTGTGTGTGGGTGAGGGTACGCGCATGTTGTGTCGGAACGCCTGCCTGGGTCCCAGGGCTCGTGTTATGTAGAGCACTTGCGGGCGCGTTGCCGGCCCACTTTTATTTTTTTGGGTTTGGGCGACTGAACTTGTCTAGGGGTTCATTTTGTGTCGTAAGAACCACTCAATGTAAATGTTAGTGGACCAAGGGGCTTTTATTGTGATTCTAGAGCTTGTGGGTATGGGCCCGGGCGTGTGTGGGTGTGGGTAAAAGCGTGTGTCAGAGCGGCCCGACCTGGGCCCGGGCTAGTGCTTGTGTAGAGCACCTGCAGTGCGGTCCTTGGCCCACTTTTATTTTTTTGGGTTTGTGTGTATATGAACTGTCCAGGTTCATTTTGTGTCGTAAGAACCAGTCAATGTGAATGTTAGTGGACGAAGGGGCTTTTATTGTGATTCTGGAGCATGTGGGTATAAGTCCAAACACACACACACGCGTGTGTCGGAGCGGCCTGACCCTTGGGCTTGTGTAGAACAAGGGGCTTGGGCTTTTATGGTTAAGTGAGTGGACCAAGGGGCTTTTTTTGTGATTCTGGAGCTTGTGGTTATGGGTCCGGGCGTGTGTGGGTGTGGGTACACGCGTGTGTCTTAGCGGCCCGACCTGGGCCCAGGCGCGTCCTTGTGTTGAGCATCTACAGTGCGGTCCTTTGCCCACTTTTATTTTTTTGGGTTTGTGTGTACATGAACTGTCCATGTCCATTTTGTGTCTTAAGAACCAGTCAATGTGAAGGTGAGTGGACAAAGGAGTTTTTATTGTGATTCTGGAGCTTGTGGGTATGGGCTCTGGCGTGTGTGGGTGTGGGTACGCGCGTGTGTCGGAGCGGCCTAACCTGGGCCCGGTCTCGTGCTTGTGTAGAGCATATGCGGTGCGATCCTTGGCCCACTTTTATTTTTTATGGTTTGTGTGTACATGAACTGTCTAGGTTAATTTTGTGTCGTAAGAACCAGTCAATGTGAATGTTAATGGACCAAAGGGCTTTTATTGTGATTCTGGAGCATGTGGGTATGGGTCCAAACACACACACGCGTGTGTCGGAGCGGCCCGACCTGGGCCTGGGCTTGGGCTTGTGTAGAGCACCTGCGGTGCGGTCCTTGGCCCACTTTTATTCTTTTGGGTTTGCTTGTACATGAACTGTCCAGGTTTATTTTGTGTGGTAACAACCGGTCAACAAAGGGGCTTTTATTGTGATTCTAGAGCTTGTGGGTTTGGGTCCAAACACACACGCGCATGTGTCGGAGCGGCCCGGCCCAGGCTCAGGCTTGTGTAGAGCACCTGCGGTGCGGTCCTTGGCCCACTTTTATTCTTTTGGGTTTGTGTGTACATGAGATGTCCACGTTTATTTTGTGTGGTAACAACCAGTCAACCAAGGGGCTTTTATTGTGATTCTGGAGCTTGTAGGTATGGGTTCAAACTCACACGCGCGTGTGTCGGAGCGGCCTGGCCCGGGCCTGGGCTCGGGCTTGTGTAGAGCACCTGCGGTCCGGTCCTTGGCCCACTTTTATTCTTTTGGGTTTGTGTTTACATGAACTATCCAGGTTCATTTTGTGTCGTAAGAACCAGTCAATGTGAATGTTAGTGGACCACGGGGCTTTTATTGTGATTCTGGAGCTTGTGGGTATGGGTCCAAACACACACGCGCGTGTGTCGGAGCGGCCCGACCTGGGCCCGGGCTAGTGCTTGTGTAGAGCATCTGCGGTGCGGTCCTTGGTCCACTTTTATTCTTTTGGGTTTGTGTTTACATGAACTGTCCAGTTTCATTTTGTGTCGTAAGAACCAGTCAATGTGAATGTTGGTGGACGAAGGGGCTTTTATTGTGATTCTGGAGCATGTGGGTATAGGTCCAAACACACACACACGCGTGTGTCGGAGCGGCCCGACCCTTGGGCTTGTGTAGAACAAGGGGCTTGGGCTTTTATGGTTAAGTGAGTGGACCAAGGGGCTTTTTTTGTGATTCTGGAGCTTGTGGGTATGGGTCCGGGCGTGTGTGGGTGAGGGTACACGCGTGTGTCTGAGCGGCCCGACCTGGACCCAGGCGCGTCCTTGTGTTGAGCATCTACGGTGCGGTCCTTTGCCCACTTTTATTTTTTTGGGTTTGTGTGTACATGAACTGTCCAGGTCCATTTTGTGTCGTCAGAACCAGTCAATGTGAATGTGAGTGGACAAAGGAGTTTTTATTGTGATTCTGGAGCGTGTGTGGGTGTGGGTACGCGCGTGTGTCGGAGCGGCCTGACCTGGGTCCGGTCTCGTGCTTGTGTAGAGCAAATGCGGTGCGGTCCTTGGCCCACTTTTATTTTTTATGGTTTGTGTGTACATGAACTGTCTAGGTTAATTTTGTGTCGTAAGAACCAGTCAATGTGAATGTTAATGGACCAAAGGGCTTTTATTGTGATTCTGGAGCATGTGGGTATGGGTCCAAACACATACACGCGTGTCTCGGAGCGGCCCGGCCTGGGGTCGGGCTTGGGCTTGTGTAGAGCACCTGCGGTGCGGTCCTTGGCGCACTTTTATTCTTTTGGGTTTGCTTGTACATGAACTGTCCAGGTTTATTTTGTGTGGTAACAACCGGTCAACCAAGGGGCTTTTATTGTGATTCTAGAGCTTGTGGGTCTGGGTCCAAACACACACGCGCATGTGTCGGAGCGGCCCGGCCCAGGCTCAGGCTTGTGTAGAGCACCTGCGGTGCGGTCCTTGGCCCTTTTTTATTCTTTTGGGTTTGTGTGTACATGAGCTGTCCACGTTTATTTTGTGTGGTAACAACCAGTCAACCAAGGGGCTTTTATTGTGATTCTGGAGCTTGTAGGTATGGGTCCAATGTGACACCCTCAAATTTGCGGAAAATTAAAACAAGTAATTTAAATAAATAAAAGATGAGAATACGTTTCTAATAGGTTCACTTTAGTGAAAATCGGTAAATTTTAAAACCGGAACCTACTATTAAATATATTCATCATAACAAAGGTGTCTTAAAGAAAAAGGTTCATAACAAAAGGAAAATAGTATTATACATAAGAATTATCCAAAACGGGAGACATATCTCTCGTATAAATACGGAAATAAAAGAGTGTCTAATAATATACAATCCTAAGAATTGAATATAGGTCCAAGGTAAATACTTCGCTCGCTAGCTCGTCAATGTACCCAAGTATGCATCACAAACCTGCCAACCGCATTAAATATCAACACGGAAGCCACAGTCAGTGGGGAGTAACTCCGAGTTCTCCCAGCCACGAAATGTCGAGTTGATAAAACATGAATAACATAAAAGCATGTATATGGAAAATACAAAACCTTAACATATATTGATTGCTTTTCATGTTATGAAACAATTAATACAATATACCTTTCATGTGAAAGCCTATCATGTGTCCGGTATCAATCTTAATACGAGGTAGGGAAGCTGGTATGCTAGCTCAGAGGTTACCATTAACATGGCCATGATACACTCAAACCCTAATCAACACGTAATCATGTGAATCAGTTAACAACCGGTAATCCCAACTCTATCAACCTTAGCCGGCTTGCATCTCACCTTCTAAGATTCATAAAATCATCAAACATGAAAGACCAATACGTCTAGAAACAGGCATAAGTTCTTAGTACGGCCAATAGTCAACTTCTGTAACTCGAGTCTATACCACGAGGTAGGATATACTTATATATTTTAGCTCAGCGGTTACCTTTAAAACATGGCCAAAATACAAAGCACACATCTAGGCTCAGCGGTTACCTTTAAAACATGGCCCAGATCCAAACCACATATCTTAGCTCAAGAGGTTACCCTAATAACATGGCCAAGATACAACTCTACCCTAAACCTAGACTGCGCAGACCGAGAGAAATGCGAAGATCCATCGCATCCAAGACCCATGATACAATCACATGAGTACCCCTAAGGAGATCCACCAAAGGGTTGGCTAGTACTAAAGCTGGCTCCATTCCCAAAGTGGAAGCAATAAGGCAGCCATGCCCCGACTTGGATATCCACCAAGCCGGAACACAAAAGCTATCAAGCAGTGAACATATACTCGTTAAAGATAGTAAGGCCTATCAATGTCATGGTCCAAGATACTCATTTAGAATTAGAATGGTCAAGACGCCATATACTCATAATTCTCTATGGGTACTTAGTCAACACGACACATATCATACAATCAAACAGTCACGGAAAACTTCCTATCATGTGACTACTTTCATATAAATCATATTCAAATATCATAACGCCTCATATCTACTAAGGCTCATTCATTCATTCATTTAAATAAAACCTTACCTGAAGACAAATCCCCGACCCGAGTCCCGCGACGGGTCATCAGTCAAAACGGGGCTGACTAGATCTTAGTTTGACCAAACTCGTTTGGTCAAACCGGCTAGAAACAGAGTCTTAGCCATCGAGGCTTGAACATAAGAATATCACATTCATTTCATGTTATTTCATTCTATTTCTAACATGTGAATTATTAATTCTTACCAAAAACCCGCTTGACTTAAAGGACATCAAATTAAACTACAACCTCGTATTATAATTTCTAACATGTGAGAAATAATAATATTATGAAAACTTTTTAATTAAATAATTTACTTATTAAAATTTCCCACTTGCTAAATATTACAAAACGCGATAAAATAACAATACTCAAAAACCGTCACAAGTCCAAGGGGACCCACGGTTCATTTTGGACCGGTTTTGGTCATCTTTTCTAAAAACCGTTGATTAATATTTCCCGCATGCTTAACATATTTAAAACTCGTCAAAACAACAACAAAACAATCAAGTATCGACACAAGACCAACGGACCAAATCACGGCCAACCAGACCGGACCTGGACCGGGCCTGAACCGGCCTGGTTTGGGTCGGTTTCCAGCCCCCCAAAACAGCCACCTTACACGGCCCCACCAACAAACAACCCCAAATTATTTCCAACATGTTTTAATTATCAAACAACCATTTTAACAACCAATTAAACCATCATCATACAAAAATCATGATTATGAACAAATCATCCAAATATGTCAAGAACACCAAACATGTCATAAATTCATACAACATAATAAAAATGATTACTTATCATGTTACTAATTAAAAACCGTAAATCATAAACAACAACTAAAGTATGTTACATTAATTCGTCGAGTAACTCGGAATTGTTACCTTAGCTAGCACAAAATTAAGTAGCACCCAAAATAAGAACTAAAGAAATGTTCGTCATGGATTTCTACATGTTAAAAACCTTCTACATGGATTTCTTTTCGTCAAAGAAGTTTTCAAAGAGGAAAGAATTCCACAACTGTAACACCCGCAAATGTACCCTATTTTAATAGTAAAAATATTTTACGGATACTTTTCAGCGAAATTTAGTTTTAGTTTAGAATTTAATTTCCCGTGTCGAATTTGGAATTTCCGAGTTCGTATTTGGATTTTACGCGAAATTTCAAGTGAATCACGTCTTAAGGCGTCTTTGACTTTTCTTGACTTTTTCCACTCACTCTCGAACTAAAGAAATAAGAAACCCGTCTACTAATCTTCTTCTAATATAAACGAGTCACCAAACTCGTCTTCAAAATCTTCCCCTATAAGAAATGACAAGAAAAACATTATTAGAATTAAAACTTGATTTTCCATAATTAAAGTGTTGAAAACGATTTTGTCGGAATTGAAAATAAACCGTACTTGAAGATGGAGAGCGAAGAGGAGATTCTAGAAATATAAGTTAGGACGGATTTGAATAAGAAATGAAGGTTTTATGATGATTTTGCTCAAGAACGACGAAGAACGACGAAGAACGATGAAGAACGATGAAGAACGATTAAAGAAAGTGATAATTAGATCTTAAGTTGATTTATTGTAAAATGAAAAGGTTGTTAGTGAGTAAATGGAGAATGGGCCGTGTAGTTATAGAATAATTAATGAGTCGGGTTTTGAAATTGTTGTTACGGAATTGACTCGGGTTTAATAATTATATTACGGTAATTGATTAGATATAATTAGATATTAAGTTAATTAAACCAAATATCTAGATATTATGTTATTGTAATGAAAAGAAAGGAAAATATCTAGTCCTAAGAGAGGAAGGAGAGCCATGTGGAGTATGGTGATATCGGGTCTGATTTTAAGCGATTTGCGTAATTTTCGTTGACGGATCGATAAAGTTATAAATATCTAAGATATTATTATTAGTTTAATCATATTAATTAAAAGATCCAATATGAGTGGAAAAAGATGACATGGACGTGTGACTCATGCCAAAGTCGGGTTTCTGGTTTGTTTCGGGATTTAAGATGACTCGGGAATAGTTAAATGACGTTCGGGATTAAACCGTAAAAGTTATTCTTTAATTCCGAATAAATTCAAAATAATTATATTAAATTATCATAAATTCAAATACATCTTAATAAAAATAAATTAAATTTATTATTTTTCAAAATAAAATTTCGGTCTTTCAATTTACGAGGTGAGTCGGAAAAGTCAACGAAAGTCAAAGTCGACTTAAAAGTCAAGAAAAGTCAAAGATGACTTAAAAGTCAAGAAAAGTAAATGACGACTTAAAAGTCAAGAAAAGTCAATGACGACTTAAAAAGTCAAGAAAAGTCAAAGACGAGACTAAAAGTCAAGAAAAGTCAAGATGACTTAAACGGGATTCTCATGAAATCTCGCAGAAATTCCAAATATACGAACTCGGAATTTCCAAATACGACTCGAAACAATAAATTCTATTTTAAAACTTAACTTTGCTGAAAAGTATCCGTAAAATATTTTTACTAGAAAAATAGGGTACTTTTCGGGTTGTTACTACAATTTAGAAGTACTCAAACTTAACTATGTTTTCATAACTTTACAGGCTTGCATGATTAACATTATGGAAAGAAGGGGTTCAAATGACTATAAGATTTCCCATATGCATAAGTCAAAACAAGCAAAAGAAGAAACCCTTAAGGAATACTTAAGTGTTGAAGAGGGATTAGTGAAAAGTTTCATTAGACAAATCCAGAACATAGGTGACCCAGAAACAATTAACAGTTTGGTAGAGTCTTTGGGTTTGGGTTAATGTATTTGACACATTACTATGGTACTTAACTAGGTAGAGGCAGTGGGTCCATATTTTGGTGTAGGAGTTAGGTAATAACTTTTTTTGCAGGTTAACAACATGGTACATAACTTCCGCAAAGCAAATTAAAATTTTCTGCTACTTAATTTGCTTTGAAGAAGTTGTGTTCGCTATCAATTA
>JAIUZE010072095.1:0-22574 GCA_022085475.1 Heliosperma pusillum | reverse complement strand
GCTATGTCCCACTTTGAGTCGGTTTTTACAAATGATACGGTTGAGCACTATTTTGTCTTGTGCTTTGTACTCTCATTCCCTTGGCTACCTCCACGTTCGTAAGGCTGGAATGTCGGAACGGGGAGGTATCCTACTGCTTAATTGCATGTGTTAGTGGGCATACGACGACGTTGTTGTGAGGCGAACGCATTGCGTTGATCGACCCGGCCGTCAAATGTTGTGTACTTGCGAGGTGGTGTTCTTTGCATGTAGCGTACCGCTTGTTATGTGGCTTGAGCTCTTTTCCGCCTCTTTCGTGAATTGTATCTACCGAATTTGGGGTACTCGGCGTCATTTGATTTACCGAGTCTTGGATGCGAAACGTTTATCGCATGTCGAACCGGAAAATGTGATTTCGGGATTCTGGCCAGATTTAGACTAGGAGCGGGTATTTATATCGTCGTCCTACCGGAGGAAATTAGTCTACATATACGAAATGTGATCGTGTATGCGTTCAGATAAATGTTTATCTCGTGGATGCCTGTTAATCATACTTGCTATGTACACGGTGCTAGTGCGTTTCATTTACCGTGAGAGATGTCGTCTTTGTGTCGTTGTGTTTGGATGCGTGATTAAATGATTGATTATTCATGGTCATTGCATGACTTGGCATGGTTTGTTTGTCAAGTCTCAATCTTATCAAACTTATACCGCTAACGGTGAGATGTAAGCCATAGTGAGCGTATTCGGTTGCCTAAGAGTGTCTTCCCCGAGTCTTTGTATAACATGATGGATTCGGACTTGTACCTCTTATGCTTTTATCATTATATATTGGATTGCCTATCTATCCTTATCGTATCTCACATGTATATCTATATGTATGCATGCTCTACTTTTGTATTTCCTTCTATGTACGTTTAATGTGATATGGCTGGGAGAACCCGGAGTTACTCCCCACTGACTGTGGCGTTCATGTTTTTCATGGATGAACAGGTTGCTTGATTGGATGGCTTTTTGCTTGTGGTATTTTGAGTTCGGGTGTGAGCTAGCGGACGTTGTCCCTGGATGAAACACCTCTAGACGTTTATTAGCTAGTTTGCTAATCACTTTGATATTGATAACATTTTGAGAGACTTCGTCTCTTTGTAGTATATTCTATTTTGTTTGTAATTATTTGACATTCCTCGTATTTCTATCTTGCATGTAAAAAGTTTCAAAAACATCGTATTTTCCGCTATATAAATCACATGCTTGTTATGTTTTATTTCCGCATTCGCGAGGGTTGTCACACATCTTCTCGGCTACCAACCTACGACAAACCGGGTCACTGTTTCTAGCTTCCACTACTAACCCATCAAACTCATCATCATCGGTTCTCGGCATATGATCAACACTATCAAATACCAAGGTCTTCCAAAAAACGTGAACATCATCAACATGGACCCTCCTACCTCTCCTACTCAAATTAACCAATTTGCATGCACAAGGTAGGCCATGAGTTGTCTCAAGCACATGTCCACATCCCTCCTCTAACCCGACACCAAGACCAAGCCCTCTCTGAAGCTCCTCCTCCATTAATCCTATTGCCTTTGTCAACACGACCCCTAGCAACAATGAGAACAAACGACTAGTTATACGAGGCCGACTCCTTGAATCCTCAAGTGACTTTCTAATCTCCGAGTGTTGACTTTCAAGCATGTCATTCATCTTCGACCACATACTATCAAGTGTCAAATTAGCACTTTTCAACCATGACTTAAGTAGAGAATGAGCCGACTCGACACGGGAAGTAGATGTGTTACCGAAATGTAGGACATCGTTTGTATAACATCGCACAAACTTCTCCTTGTGCATCACCCAAGTGCTCAAAACATAGTTCCCTAAGGGATTCCACTTGACACGAAAACACTCCCATGCTTTTTCAAACTCTTCCACGGTTAATGCATCAATAACCCGTACCCAACCCACTTCTGGATTATAGTAAACAAGATCTCTATACCACTCGGTCTTGTAGATGTTCACAGTTTTGGCGTTGATGGCGCGGTTCACGTGCCACCGACACAAGAAATGACTAGAACCGGGAAATACCTCCCTAAGAGCGGCGATCAAACCCAACTCCAGTCGGTGACAAAGACGGTAGGGGAAACAAAGACAGGTGCAAGAATGTCCGACAACCGCCTCAAAATCCACGTGTAGGAATCCTCGGACTCCGTAGAAACAAGTGCACAACCAATTAGGAACGCATTCCCGGTCGGGGTAACACCGACAATCTCAACCAGTGGATTCTTGTAGGTGTTTGTCTTATAAGTAGAATCCATGAGCACAACATAATGATAGGCTCGAAAAAGCTGCACGGCTACGGGATGTGCCATGAATATATGAGAGATATGTCGTGTCTCGGGATCACTCTCATGCCACAGAAAATAATGTGCTTCAACCGCAAGAGCAAACATTTGTTGTGCCGTGTTCCTTCCACCCCTAAATTCCCGCCTCAGTTTCTTCGTCTCGTTATATATTTGATTATTTGACGGTTGAGGTTTAGCCGACTTTCTTTGGTGAAGAGCGTTCTTTATGTCTTTTGGAAGCACACCGGCCTTAACCTGTTGCCTCACATACGCTTTCTCCTCGTCATCCAAAGCCGCAAAATGACGATCACCATCCTTGTAAACCACTTCATCGTGATTGTGAAACCCTTTACCCTCGGCGGTGATTATGTTCCAAACTGCCCCGCTATCGTCACCTTGCCGAGGGTAGTTCTGCACGGCTCGGATACGAAAAGTGCATCCACACTTATTCGACCCACGACGCTTCTCAGGATCATCAATTGGAGGAGGTCTACCATGCCTTGAACATCTAAAGTAAGATGCCAACAACCCGTCTTTTCTTCTGTTTTTTGCCCCATTATTTGATTTAACCAAAGCAAAACCATGATCCATTGCAATCCTACTAGCCCAATTAAAGGCATCATCGCGGGTAAGAAAACCTAACGTCGTTTCAAAAAACGGATTGTAATCGGTGTTATTATTCCCAAATTCCTCAAACGAGTCTTGTTCAATGCAAATACGACGCTAATTAGACATTAAATAATTAATATATATTAGTAAAACATGATCTACATACGTAAAATGTTATTAATCATGACTATAAAAAAACGATATCATCTCATCATGGTCAGATGAAGAACTGGATGTCATGGACCATGGCCAGACATCCATTTCACACGTCTGACCATGGTGGGACGTGTGAACTGGAGGTCTGACGATGGCCAGACATCCATTTCACACGCCCCACCATGGTCAGACGTGTGAAATGGAGGTCTGACCATGGCCAGACATCCATTTCAATCGATTTCTAAGCCTTCCCTACTAGGTAGTAATCCTTATCGGGGTCTTGGAGGTCTCCACCTAAACAAAGACGACACAAGATGAATATAATTCACCTTTGAGAAAGACGGATAAATTGAAAAGCGAGAAAGACGGTAATTTTATTACCAATTAAGGTAGAGGACGATGAGAGGGAAAGAACAAGACGAACTTTATTGAATTTGAGCGAGTAACGAAGGTGTAGCGATGATCTTAAGATCGATCAAGAATGGGGTTTAGGTTTTGGTGGTTTGATGAGGAAGAAGGAGTGAGTTGTGAGGGAGTTAGGGTTATGAGGGAGTATATGAAGGAGTAAGTGGAAAACTATGGGAAAAGCCCATAAGCCTCTTAAGACGTAACTTACTCGGAATCTCGCGTTAAGTCCGAAAACGAACTCGGAAATTCTAAACTAGACACGGGAAATTTAATTCTAGACTAAAACTAAATTTCGCTGAAAAGTATCCGTATAATATTTTTACTATAAGAATAGGGTACATTTGCGGGTGTTACAGGCTGGGTACTGATGAGAACTATACTATCTCTAGAAGTTATAATTGACTTGCTGCAACAAATGGTAATGATCCTGTTTCCTGGTACACAGAAGCCTGGAACAGGTTCTATATTCATGAGCACACATTCTTTATTTGGCTAATGAAGAAAGAGAGGTTATTGACTTTAGATAGGCTGCATAAGTTTGGTGTCTCTCAACAGTAGGAATGCTACCTGTGTAATGATGGACAGGAGTCTCATATCCATTTATTCCAAGACTGTTATTATGTGAGGCAATGCTTGAAGATACTGGTTGAGTGGCTGCACATAAGAATGGCCTATCCTATTAATGCTGGTTATATGCTGAAGCTCAGGAGGATCTCAAGGTTTAGGAGGCTTTTATTTTGCTCGTTGGTGAATGCTGTGCTGTACAATGTTTGACACGTTAAAAATACTTGCTATGTTGAAGGGTATGTTACTTGTCCAATGGCTTTGATATCCAAGGTGCAACAGGAATGCAGATTTCGACTGATGGGAGTGCTGAAGAGTGGTATCAAACATGCTGATTTAGTGTATTGTAATAGAATTGGACTTCTTTAGTTAGTTGTTATCATTTTGATGCTGTTTGATGTTGTTGTGAGTGGTGCTTCCTAGTTATTTACTTTCCAGTAAGTTGTAATAGGTGATTGCCTCTATTTTAGGGCATTGATTAATGATTACTTACATCTTCAACAAAAAAATAAAAATAAATAAATATAAGCTCCTGTAGATTTTTATTTTGATAACAAAAAATTAAAATATAACCCAAAATATTTTAAAAGCTCAAAAAAATGTAAATAAGCTCAATTAAATTCAGCGTGGTTGTAGGATGCTCTTATATAACCGGTTGTGAAATCCTTTTTATCCATATGTGCACAAATAACTAAAACTTCTCATTCCAATTGCAAAGCACGTACTACTTGCCATATACTCCCTCTGTCCCAGTTAGAGCTGACAAGTTTGACCCGACCCGAGTGACCCGACCCGAAACCCGAGCAAAACCGACCCGACCCGACCCGAGAATACTGCAACCCAAAACCGACCTGATCCGACCCGATGACGACCCGTAACCCGTTGACGACCCGAAAATCAGTGACCCGAACCCGACATTGACCCGACCCGATATTGACCCGATTAAATTGACGCCCTGCCAATTATTAATCTTAATAATGATCAAAATGAAAGTGATTTATTGTTTAAATTGATATGTTTGACTTAATAATGAATTAATTAAACCAAATAATAATTTAAAACTAGATTTAATGGAAAAATATTGAAGTATTGCGAAAATATAACCGGACCCGATTACGACCCGACCCAAACCCGATCCGACCCGATGTATCATTTGACCCGAAAATGACCCGACCCGATAACGACCCGAACCCGACCTGACCTGACCCGAAAGGGTTGTCTGACCCGATACGACCCGAACCCGATATGACCCGACCCAAACCCGACCCGACTGACCTGATTGCCACCTCTAGTCCCAGTCAATTGTTGTCCTTTGCCTTTTACACGTTTGGCAATGCACATTTCATTTCGAAAATATCTTTTACGACATAAGTGTGAAAATTATAAAATTTTGATAATCTTAACGTGCTCATTAAGACGAATCAAATAAGATATCTCATGACTATAATTTGTGTTATGCATTGGAAATTATATTAAGGATTCTCTCCCTTTATGAATAGTGTCCAAAAAGCAAAGGACAATGATTGACCGGGGGCAGAGGGAGTATATATCTTCGAATAATAAGTAGATATATCGCCTAGCATTCATTTCACATTCTTATTAAAAAATAATTATTTGAATCTTTTAAAAACAATGCTGTGAATTTTGACGAGTATTTCACTTGTTGATACATGACGGACATGGATGTAAATGTTCAAATATTTTACATTATTTGTCCTTCTTAGAAAAGAAAGCAGGCAGTGTCCAGGTTATAAGTGGCACGTCTATTTGATTAACAATAATAATTAAAGAAAAAATATGCTGCAAGGGCCCCTCCCTCCTTTGTCTTTTTTTTTCTCCCCATTTGCCATCTCCGAAAAATCTGCAAAATCCTCTTGTTCATCTCTCACACAAATTAATTCACCATTGACAACAAACGTTGAAATTGTTTTTAGTTTTTTACCTCCTTTCTTTCTTTCTCTCTCTCTCTCTCTCTCTCTCTCTCTCTCTCTCTCTCTCTCTCTCTCTCTCTTCTCCATGTTTCAGCTCAATCAGGTCCTTTTCTTCATGTTTCCATTTTTCATCTAATCAATTTTATTACTTTTAGATATTTAATTATTTTAGTCAATGTTGCAGAGAGACAGAGAGAAGAAGGGGACCTGCTTATGTGCATTTAACATATGTGGGACAATCTTCCTTCAATATAATTAGATAGATGAAATGAGAAGAAAGGAATTATGGGATTGGAAAAGGAATAAAATTTGGGTTATTTTTCGAAATGAGAAGGCTCAACTGCAACATTATTTTACTCATTTTGATTATTAGTACACGTTATTTCTTTCTTTGCAATTTTATCAGTGCAAGGATTATTCATAAGGATGAGATTGATTCTCCTTCTTTGCAGGCCAACCACATTTGGGTATCTTTTCGATTCTCCATTTTTCTGTTTTTTTTTTTAAAATTCTACTAAATTGATATCTCATGCGTATGTGCTCATAATCTGGTTGCATATGGTTATTGCATTTGAGGATTTTGTTATAATAATTTGATTAGTATTTAATTGTTGGTAAATATGATTTCTACGATGTAAAATAAGGTTGTTTTGTGGTTCTCAAAATAGTTTCAATTTATAAGTAACTCTATATATACGGGACAAACATCCTTTTTTATGGGATTGATATTCAATCTGACTATTTTGCCCTTCAGTTTTCAGAAGGCGAGATATAGTGTACCATGTCGAGCACAAATTCTAAATTAAGACGGTCGACCCGTCTTAAGCTTAAGACGAGTCAAACACTCAAGCCCCTCACAAAGGGTAAGTCGGGGCAAATGGACCCCCCCTTACTTCTCCACTTGCCCTTTGTGAGGGAGGCTTGACCCGTCTTAAGTCTAGACGGGTCTTAAGTGAGACTTGTTGCCATGTCGAGTTATCGACATGACACATCAATATGTAAGATAAGATGTAGGGTCATGTGGGTCACCCGTGACACCCAACTCACTTCCCTGAACGTTTTCCCCGTGGAGCATTTTTTATTTGATGTTCTGGTTTTCAAATTCCCATATTTCATTTTTACATTTTCCAACTTCCTATGCTTAGTCAAAACTTATCCGATCTCTTCTAACTTGTGCACCCGGCAAAGCTGCCCCGGCCCAAATGATCCGACCTGATAAGGCTGACCGGAGATGCTTGTTACCTAAAACTGATCCGATCCGAAAATAACCCAACCTAAAAGTGAGCCGCTCTGAAGTGACCCGGAAAAACCCAAACGATCCGACTCGGCCTGTCTCCACATGAAGTTACCTGAAATGACCCAACCCAAAAGTTACCGATTTAATAACTATTAAACAGACCCAAAGTGATCCAATCCGAACTCGACCCAAATGACCCATTTACCAAGTTTACTTGTAATGAAGTTTTACTCTACTTTACATAAAACGGATACTAATAATACGCAAGTGATCCATATATGCTGAAGAATTTATACTAAAAATTTAGGGCAGAACAAAATATACGATACGAGTTTGTTCTACGTATCCGATACGATAAAGATTTCAATTATACGGATTTCCGTATATCCAATACGAATTTTCATATATACATATTTTCGTATATACGATAATGATTTCATATAAAAGAAGAAATGAAAATTGCAAAATATCATGGTGGGCCCATTAAAATAGAAATTGAGGACCAATCATAACCCTCTAAAAAACTCAACTTTTATCCATTGAAGATTTAAAACCGAATATACATGCCCTCCCATAGGGTTCCAAATTTCTAATAAAAAATTTCTATAAATCATAACCACTAAACATTTAGTATATCCGTGACTCAATCTTATTACTCTTACGCTTTTTTAAATTATTTACTCTTATAATCCCTCCGGTCCACACCAATGGTAACATGGTGGAAAATGGAGTATTACGAAAATGTGGAAAAAGGAGGGGTAAAAAAGGAAAAAGTAGGTAGGCCATGTAATTGTGGGGTTGATAGGTGGGCCATGTAATGTCATTTTGTGTAAATATCAAATGGAAATAAGGATAACATAGTAATGTTGTGGGTTAAATAAGGTATGTTACCATTGATGTGGATTGTCCATTTATGGTAAGTGATACCATTGCTCTGGATCGGAGGGAGTACAATTTAATACTCCTTTAAGTAACATAAAAGCACAAAAAATCACACGAACTTACATAAATTGAACTGAAAACCGGATATCGCATAAATGATTACCGAACATACGGATATTCCGTATCACATAAAGATATTCAAAAGAGGAGATTTTGAAAACCGGATATCCAATACGGTTTGAAAACCGTTTCGGATATAAGATTTTGTTCACCGTAGTGAAAATATGGAGTAAGTAAGGTCAAGTCTGACAAATTCGATTTCAATGGTGAGCCAAACCTAATATTAATTTTACCTTCGTTCTGCATTTCAATATCACCCTCTACCTTAACCTCACCATTATCAATCATCATTTAACCATTAAAATACCATCATTACACTAATCTCAACCATAAAATAAAACCCAAAATTTGAAATACTAGGCTCTACCACTTCAACATGAAATTACCCACCGTGCCCAGATCCCGCAGCTAGGGGTGTTCATGATTAACCGAACCGTAAAAACCGAACCGAAAAAACCGAAAACCGCCCTTTTTTTAGGTTCGGTTAACCGAACCGAAAAACAAAATCAGATCGGTGAACCGAACCGATTTAACCGCCTCACAAACGGTTCGGTTTCGGTTCGAATTTTGGTAAACGCGGTTAACCGAAACCGAACCGAATTACTAATATTGTTTATATCTCTTTTGGGCTGAATCAATAATGGGCCCAAAACTTAAAATAAAACCCTAACTTTCTTCTTATTCTCTCAACCTCACGCCTCTCTCATTCTCTCAGTCTCACCCATCTCTCATTCTCACCTACTCTCATTCTCACCTTATCATCTCCAGTTCTCCATCGCCATCATACACTTTCATGTTCATTTTCTTTCCGCCCTTCACGTATCTGCCACCATCGCCCTTCACTTGCCTTCCACTTTCGCCATTCACTTTCATTCCAGCGTCACTTTCCTACCGTCGTCATTGTCGTTCGGGTGCCTACCAGTCTACCACCGTCGCCGTTCACGTGCCTGCCACCGTCCATACATCGCCCTCTTGTATTTAGTTAATCCTTATACACAATTTGTTCATTAGTCTTTGTTTATTAATTTGATATTCCTGTAAGTTCATTTTGTGGTTTTTTATGTGGGTTTTGAGTGTTTGCTTTGGTCTTTGTTGTTGTGCAACTTGTTTAGTACAAGTATATGAAATCATCTCCCAAATGCAAACCCAGTAACAGGTAAAATCCTTCTCCAAACAAATATTTAGAATCGGTTTCGGTTAACCGATAAACCGAACCGGTTGTACCGGTTCACCGAACCGAAATAACCGTCATGAACTGGTTCGGTTACGGTTCCCTTTTCAGCCGAACCGTTTGAGCGGTTCACCGTGAAACGGTTCGGTTCGGTTCACCGAACCGTGAATGAACAGCCCTACCCACAGCCACCGTCGAAAACAATAAAAGCAGCTCGATTCTATAACACCCCGCTTACCCATGATACTTTAGGCAAGACTTTCCCAACTAATGGAGGGGTACATCTCCCTCGGTTCATTAGGTATAATGTACCAAATCATAAATCTCAAAACAAGTTATGCATAATCAAATGCAATGTCAACTAAAAGGTGTACCGGCTTAAATCCGACTCAACCAAAAAGACATGTCCAAAAGTACACAACACGACTAAGGTGAAATATGTGATGACGCAATATAATTTCGTCCAAAACCCCAGCAGTCAATTCCCATGCATCAATAATAAATCATGTCATCACACCAACACCTACTCGCCATACGCTGGAATATCGTACGGGTCACGGTAGTAAACAAAACAACAATGGTCTGTATACATATACATATTAAATCTCATATGCAATCACAATATCACATCACACATCACCGGTTCCATCAAGTAGCACAAAAAAACCACCTCGCGGTGCCATAAAGTAGCACACATGTGACAACCCTCGAAAAACGCGGAAATAAAACAAGCAATCATACAATATAAGTGCGGAAAACACTGAGTTTTAAAAACTTTTACATGCAAATACGAGGAATCGTCAACAAACTAAAATCCAAAGTGTTAAATACGAACGGGAGACTAAAGTCCCTAAAACAAAGTCTAGTGAGTCTAGAATAACTAAAATAAGCGATAAGGTCCATTGGTCTACTAGACGCTGTGTGACACCCTCAAATTTGCGGAAAGAAAAAAAACAATTTAAACTAGATAAAAGATGAAAATACAATACAAAGGTGTCATAAAAATAAAAAGGGTCATACAAAAGGAAAATAATATTATACATAAAAAGTATCTGAAACGGGAGACATATCTCCCGTATAAATACAGAAATAAAAGAGTGTATAATAATATACAATCTAAGAACCGAATATAGGTCCAAGGTAAATACTTCGCTCGCTAGCTCGTCAATGTACCCAAATATGCATCACCACCTGTTCGACCGCATTAAATATAAACACGGAAGCCACAGTCAGTGGGGAGTAACTCCGAGTCCTCCCAGCCACGAAATGTCGAGTTTAATGAAACATGAATAACATAAAAGCAATGTATATAGAAAATACAAAACCTTCACATATATGATATGCTTTTCATGTTATGAAACAATTAACTAACATATAACCTAGCATATGAAAGCTATCATGTGAATCCGATAATAAACTATAACACGAGGTAGGGAAGCTGGTATGCTAGCTCAGAGGTTACCATGTAACATGGCCATGATACACTCAAACCCTAATCAACACGTAATCATGTGAATCAGTTAACAATCGGTAATCCAAACTCTATCAATCTTAGCCGGCTTGCATCTCACCTTCTAAACTCATAGAATCATACAAACATGAAAGACAAATACTTCTATAAACAGGCATAAGTTCCTAGCACGGCCAATAGTCATCTGTAACTCGAGTCTATACCACAAGGTAGGAAAACATCCTAGCCCTAGACTGATCAGACCTAGCGACAACAGCTAACCCATTCCCTGTCTCATTACATAACCGTACATGAGAATCTCTACTAGGCGACCCCCCTAAGCAGAGATGGCTAGTACTTAAGCTGGCTCCCTTCCCAAAGCGGAACTCTTAGGATGCCATGCCCCGGCTTGGTATCAAAAGGCCCAGGCCAGTGACACAAACGCTATCAGTGGTGAACATATACTCGTTAAAGATAGTACGGCCTATCAATGTCATGGTCCAAGATACTCATTTAGAATTAGAATGGTCAAGACGCCATATACTCATAATTCTCTATGGGTACTTAGTCAACACGACACCAACCATATAATCAAACAGTCACGGGAAAAACTTCCTATCATGTGACTAATTGCATATAAATCATATTCAAATATCATATCGCCTCATATCTACTAAGGCTAATTCATTAATTAATACAACCTTACTTGAAGACAAATCCCCGACCCGAGTCCCGCGACGGGTCATCAGTCAAAACGGGGCTGACTAGATCTTAGTTTGACCAAACCCGTTTGGTCAAACCGGCTAGAAACAGAGTCTTTTCCACATAGACTTAGACATAAAAATCAACATATTATTAATGTCATTTTTAAACTTCTAACATGTGAATTATTAAATCTGACCAAAACCCTCTTGACTTAAAGGATATCAATTTAAACTATGATCTCGTCTTATAATCTCTAACATGTGAGAAATAATAATTTTATGGAAAAAATACTTTTAGTTAAATAATTTACTTATTAAAATTTCCCACTTGCTAAATATTACAAAACACGATAAAAATAACGATAACTCAAAAACCGTCACAAGTCTAAGGAAGGGGACCCACGGGCTGATTTGGGCCAACTTGACACGGGCCTGGACTGGGCCCACAGCCTGGTTTGGGCCTGTTTTGGGCTGTTTTAATTTAAAATTTCTAAAACCGTTTCCTAACATTTTCCCGCATGCTTAACATATTTAAAACCCGTCAAAACAACAACCAAACAATCAAACATCGACACAACTCAAAGACCAAAACCCGGACCCACCATGGACCAACCCAGACCGGTCTGGACCGGGCCTGAACCGGCCTGAACCGGCTGGTTTGGGTCCGGTTTTTCCAGCCATTTCCCACGGTTCAATCAACACCCATTTCCAAATAAATTCTAACATGTTTTTAATTAACAACATCCATTTTTAAACATCCAATTCAACCATCATCATACAAAAATCATGATTATGACAAATCTTAAAAATATGTCAAGAACACTAAACTTATTATAAATTCATACAACATGATAAAAACAACTACTTATCATGATACTACCAAAAATCCATAAATAACAACAACATGAACAAAAACTAAAAGTATGAACCAAAAACCAAAGAAACAAAAGCTATGTAACATATATTCGTCGAGTAACTCGGAATTGTTACCTTAGCTAGCAAGATCAATTAGCACCAAAATAAGAAGTATAAACTAAGAAACCCGTCTACTAATCTTCACCCAAAATATACGAGTCTCCAAACTCGTCTTCAAAATCTTCCCCTATAAGAAATGACAAGAAAAACATTGTTAGAACTTAAACTTGATTTTCCATAATTAAATGTTGAAAACGATTTTTCCGGAATTGAAAATAAACCGTACTAGAAGATGGTGAGCGAGGAGGAGATTCTGGAAATATAAGTTAGGACGGATTTAATTAAGAAATGAAGGTTTTATGATGATTTTGCTCAAGAACGACGAAGAACGGATGAAGAACGCTCAAGAACGAATGAAGAACGTTGAAGAACGATTAATTTGATCTTAATTTGATTTGTTGAAATGAAAAGTTGTTAGTGAGTAATGATGGTGAGTTGAGCCGTGGTAATATAGTAAAAATTGAGAGTGGGTTTTGCATTGGTGTTACGGAATTGACTCGCGTTTAGAATTAATTCGGTATTAATAGATTAAGTAATTAAAATTAAATATCAAGATATTATGTTAATTAATAAAATAAATTAAAAATAATCAAGGCTTAAGAGAGGGTGAGAGTGCCGTGCTGGTTTGTGATTGTCGGGTCAGTTTTGTAAACGATTTGCGTAAGTTCCGTTGACGGATCGATAAGTAACAAATATCTAAGATATTTGTATTGTTTAATCGAAACAATGAAAATATCTCAAGTTGAGTGGCAAGATGAACATGGGCGTTGGGGACTCTGCCAAAGTCGAGTTTCGGGTTGGTGTTCGGGGGATTTCGATGAGTCGGGAATAGTTAAATGAGGCCCTGGGTTTAAAACGTTTAAAACTTATGAGAATCCGAAGAAATCAAAATCAGTTTAGTAAATTAGCATAAATGCTGTGGAATAAATCTAAATCAAAGAACTCAAAATATTATTTTTTTAAATAAAAAATTTCGGTGCTTCAAACGTATAAAGCGAGTCGGGAGAAAAAAGTCAACGAAAGTCAAAGTCGACTTAAAAGTCAAGAAAAGTCAATGATGACTTAAAAGTCAAGAAAAGTTAATGACGACTTAAAAGTCAAGAAAAGTCAATGAAGACTTAAAAAGTCAAGAAAAGTCAAAGACGACTTAAAAGTCAAGAAAAGTCAAAGATGACTAAAAACGGGATTTTCATGAAATCTCTCAGAAATTCCAAATACGAACTCGGAATTTCAAAATACGACTTGAAACAAAAATTTCTATTTTAAAAACTTAAGTCTGCTGAAAAGTGTTAGTAAATATTTTTACTAGAAAATTTGGGTACTTTTCGGGTTGTTACACGCTGGCTCTCACTCATGAACCCCAAAAAAAGGATAGCAATCCAACAAGCAACCTGTTCATTCATAAACATGAATGCCACAGTCAGTGGGAAGTAACTCCGGGTTCTCTCAGCCATATCACATCAAAACGTATATAAGCAAATACATAAGCATATGACATCATGCCTACAATCATATCGTGTGAAGTATAAGTAGGCATTTCATAATAAAATTAAGTAAACATATGAAACATTCGTTACATTATCATCAACAATACTGACTCGGGGGAAGACTCCCCTTGGCAACCACATATACAATAAGCGTGTACATCTCACCATTAGCGACATGTGCTTGAGAAGGTTCGGGACTCAACATACATGGCCACATAAAGCATCCAATCACTCAAGTACATAACCAATATGGAACCAATCATAAGCAAACACACTCTCACGGTAAACGCCACGCACTAGCATCTGCACTATGCAAGACCAGACGACTCAAGACCCAATTCCTCCCGGTAGGACTACGATAATAATACATTCCTAGTCTAAACCTGGCCAGACTATCAAGACAAGATGTGTACCCGATTCGACGTGTGGCTAGACGTGCAGACACCCAAGACTCGGCCAAACACAAAGCCGAGTACCCCAAATCCGGCAGTACGACCAACATCAGAGGCAAAAAAAGAACGAGTATACCTAAACTCGGCAGTACGGCCAACGAGAAAGGTTGTCTCAAAATCGTAATCTCATACTCCGGCAGTATGGCCAACGGAGATGAGCAATCAAGTAAGGTCAAGCGAGTACTGAAACACCAAACTAGGGGCTAAGACAAGAATAGAAAACACACAACACAAGACAAGGACAAGATAGATAAAACCCTGTATTCAGGACTACCAAGACAAGCACAGATAGTTCTAAATGCAGTGAATCCCAAGCTAAACTCACCCACTAAGACAAGCACAAGTGAACGACCCTAACTCAGGCCAACAAACTAAGACTAGCACAAGTTTGTTGAGGGTTGAGAGCTAACCAAGGCTGGCACAGGTTAACAAAGAAAGAGTGAAAACTCTGGTTTTTATCATTCAGCATTCTGAGTTTCTTTCAAGGCAAAAGGCTCTTTATATAGAGCATTACAAAAGATCTTCACCATCCAACATAAGACTACATCTAAGGGCTTAAAGGACCCTTGAAATAACAACAAATGAGATACAAAAGTCTACTAGTAAGACGAGCAAAACAGACTGCAACAACTTCAGAAAAAGCAACTGAAAAGTAAGTTTGTCTCCTTTCCTGAAATGGCATTGTTTGAGCAGTTTTCTTTGGGGTTGTTTTGGCTGTCTGGTGCTTCAAATGGAACCTTGAGAGGGACTTCTAAGGTCCTTACAACGTCCTTATTAATACTACTAAAGGTCACACAAAAGTAAGATGCCTTTGTTCATCCATTTGGTCTTGAAACCTGCCTTGCTCTCAAAGTGACTGGTTAACTTATGGGCTGTTTTTCTTGAACTTCCAAGGACAATTTGGAAAACTTATCCTGGACTTTTTTGTAGCTAAGGACCTCAACTATATGGGAAAAGAAGTTGGAGCCCTTGCTTGGACAACTTCTGTAGGATATGTGGCCTGGAACTGGTACTGATGTCTGTGGGATTCCTCTGGCTGTTGCTGACTTGGGACCTTGTTACTCTGGTTGGCATGGCTTGTGTTGATGTTGTTGTTACTTGATCATGAGCCTTTGAGGGTGTCATGGCTTGACTGTGTGTTGCTTGGACATGGTTACCTTTTGTTGCATTTGAAAACTCAGCTGTTTGAACTTGATCTGCCTTGGACTGAACATGGGTGTGTTTGTTGGTTGTTGTCTAAACTGGATTGTAAAATGAGGTTGCTCCCCTAGCTCCTGCTTCATCCTCCCCAGGTTGGAAATATTTGAGCATCAAATCCCCAGGGTTCTCTTCTTCACTGTCATAGTAGGGGCTAAGGTCTCCTATGTTAAATGTACCATGAACTCCATACTCTCCTGGCGAATCTACCTTGTAAGCATTTGCTCCCACCTTCTCTATGATTTCAAAGGGTCCTTCTGCTCTAGGCATAAGTTTGTTCTTTCTTTTGCTTGGGAACCTTTCTTTTCTGAGGTGCAACCACACCAGGTCACCTGCCTGAACCTCCTTCTTTCCTCTTGGCACCTTGGCTTTGATTTTGTATTGCTCATTAGTCTTCTCTATGTTTCTCTTAACCTGTTCATGCAACCTGAGCATTTGTTCCACCCTTTTCTTGGCATCATAGTTCAGTATCTCTTTAGGCACATTGGATAGCTCCATAGGCATGAGTGGGTTGCTGCCATAGACCACCTCAAAGGGACTGTGGCCAGTACTTGATGAAGGGGCCCTGTTGAAGGCAAATTCTGCTTGGCTAGTTTGAGATCCCAATCTCCTAGTGACTTCTTCACAATGCACCTCAGTATTCTCCCTAGGGTTTTGTTGGTGATTTCTGTTTGACCATCAGTTTGAGGATGGTGGGATGTACTAAACAGCAGCCTGGTGTCTAGGAGCTTCCACAGGGTCTTCCAGAAGTAACTCATAAACTTTGTATCCCTGTCTGAAACAATTGATCTAGGCACTCCATGTAGTTTGACTACTTCTTTGAAGTAAAGCTCAGCAACCCCTGCGGCATCCTCAGTCTTCCTACATGGCACAAAGTGAGCCATTTTGCTAAATCTGTCAACCACAACCATGATGGAATCCTTTCCCCTAGGAGTCTTGGGCAGAGCCACAATGAAATCCATGCTGATGTCTTCCCAAGGTTTGTCAGGTACAGGCAGTGGAGTGTAAGGTCATGCATGGAAAGAACTCTTTGCCTTTTGGCAAGTAGAACACCTCCTAAGAATAGCTTGAACATCCCCTTCCATCCTAGGCCAGTAAAACTGATCTTGCAGGATATCCATGGTCTTCTGCACCCCAAAATGTCCTGCTAGCCCATTAGCGTGGACTTCCCTCACCAATAGGTCCCTGTATGAGCCCCTAGGGACACACAATTTGTTCCCCTTAAACATGTAACCTTCCTGCAGCTGATACTTGGTCTCTTTTACTCTAGGACTGTTCTGCAGGGTTAACCAATCCTCCATGCAATCAGGATCATCCTGGTACAGCTCCTTCATAAACTCAAAGCCTAGCACCCTTTGTTGGATTGTCACCAACATAGAATGTCTCCTAGACAAGGCATCTGCTACCACATTTGACTTACCTTCCTTATATTTGCTTGAGAAGTTGAAGGACTGAAGGTATTCAACCCATTTTGCATGCCTTGCACTGAGCTTGTGTTGGCCATTTATGTATTTCAAGGCCTCATGATCAGAGTGAAGTACAAAAGGCTGGGGTTTAAGATAATGGCTCCAGTACATGAGGGCTCTCACCAAGGCATAAAACTCCTTGTCATATGTGGAGTAATTGAGCTTAGCCCCATTGAGCTTCTCACTGAAGAAGGCCACAGGATTCCTTCCTTGGATGAGTACTGCTCCAATCCCTACCCCACTGGCATCACACTCTACTTCGAATAGCTGATCAAAATCAGGTAGAGCTAGTATAGGTGCCTCACAAAGCTTCTTTTTGATGAGCTCAAAGGCTGCTTGTGCATGTTCAGTCCACTTGAACTCACCCTTCTTCATCCCTTCTGTTACAGGCACCATGATAGTGCTGAATCCCTGTATGAACCTCCTATAGAAGGAGGCTAGGCCATGAAAACCCCTAACCTCAGTGATGTTCTTGGGAATAGGCCACGACTTGATGGCTGCAATCTTCTCCTGATCCACAGATATGCCCTTGGCAGAGATGACATACCCCAAGAATTTAACCTCCTCAGCCATGAAAGTACACTTCTCCATTTTCCCAAAGAGCGTATGCTCTCTCAGTTTCAGAAACAACAACTTTAGATGGTTCAGATGTTCAGATTTGCCCTTACTATAGACCAGGATATCATCAAAGTACACCACAATGAACTGACCTATGACAGGCCTTAAGACTTCAGTCATAAGTCTCATGAATGTACTAGGGGCATTGGAGAGACCAAATGGCATCACCAGCCATTCATAGAGCCCATGCTTGGTTTTAAATGCTGTTTTCCACTCATCCCCCTCCCTGATTCTCACCTGGTGGTAACCTTGCCTAAGATCTATCTTGGAAAATAGACTGGCTCCACTTAACTCATCCAACATGTCATCAAGCCTTGGGATGGGGAACCTGTACTTGACAGTGATATTGTTAATGGCCCTGCTGTCAATACACATTCTCCATGAACCATCCTTCTTAGGGACTAGGAGGGCAGGCACTGCACAAGGACTCAAAGATTCCCTGACAAATCCCTTTGACATCAGCTCCTCCACCTGCCTCTGCACCTCTTGGGTGGACTTGGGGTCACTCCTGTATGCTGGCCTGTTAGGTAGCATGGCACCTGGAATGAGGTCTATCTGGTGCTCTATGCCCCTTAGGGGGGGAAGTCCTGATGGTAGTTCTTCTGGAAATACATCCTCATGCTCACTGATCAGCTCCGTTACCTCTGGGGGCACCTCAACTGGTTCCTCAACCTGTTTGGATAAGAGGAAATATACAGGTTGTTCTCGTTCCACCTCTCTGAGCATGGCTGCCTCTGTGAGGAAAAGAACCTCCTTGGATCCACTGGTACTAGGACTACCATAGTCCCTAGTGTTTGGGGGTAAAGGTGTCAGGACTATCCTTTGATTCCCATGTCTAAAAGTGTACACATTGCTCTTCCCGTTATGCAAGGCATCTTTATCAAACTCCCATGGTCTGCCCAGCAGTAAATGGCATGCATCCATAGGCACTACATCACAAGTCACCTCATCCTTGTAGGTGCCTCCAATAGAGACGGACACTAAACATTGTTGATCAACCCTTACTTCAGCACCCTTGTTCAGCCATCTGAGTTTGTAAGGGTTGGGGTGGGGTTTGGTCTCCAAGTCAAGCTTGTTAACCCAGGTAACTGAGGCCACATTGGTGCAACTTCCCCCATCTATGATCACATTACAAACCCTCCCTTGAATAGTACACCTGCTCCTAAAGATTAGAGATCTCTGGTCTTCTTCTAGGGGTTGATGCTGAGAGTGCATAACCCTCCAAAGAACAAGGTTGTGACCAGTGTCTGGTGGGGCTACTACCAAAGGGGCATCACCTGCCTCTTCCTGTTCTCCTGTTCCCTCCTCCTGCTCATACTCAATGAGCCCTTCCTTCTCCCATTCCATGACTTCCACTGCTGTCAAGGCTCTTCTTGAGGGACAGTCTCTCTTAAAGTGGCCATAACCTTGACATTGATAACATTTTCTCTTCTCTTCTGAAGGGGTGAGGGTAGGTTGCTGACTTACAGGTGCCTTACCCCTGTCCAAGGGGTTCCTATTAAAAGTTATGGGAGTCCTAGGACCCTCCCCAATTCTGACCCCAGCATAAGGTTTAGTTATAGCAGGTTTGGTGAAAGACTTGGTTGTTTCCTTCCCCATTTTCTCAACCCTAAGGGATAGGTTAACCACATCCTCAAAGGACCATAGGGGCTGCATCCTAACCTTGGTAGCAATGCCTGGGCTTAGGCCTTCTAGGAATCTAGCAATCCTTTGTTCAGGTTTCTCAGTGATGTCACATTGAAGGGTAAGCTGCTCAAACTCTCTCAGATAAGACTCAACAGATTTTTCATTTTGTTTTAGTTTAGACAGCTTGATGAACACATCCTGAGTATAATCCTTAGCAACAAACTTGTTCAACATTTTTTTCTTCAACTTAGACCAGGATTTGATGGGTTCCTTACCCTCCCTAGCCCTTAGACTCTTCATGGTTTCATACCACCGGGAAGCATACCCTTTCAATTTCAGAATAGCTACTTTAAAGGCTTTAGCATCATTGTATCCTTTGTATTCAAAGACTCTCTCTATATCCCTAAGCCATTCTAACAAATCATCAGGATTTAAGCTACCAGAAAACTCAGGAATGTCTACCTTAAGGTGTTTATCAGTGAGGCCATGCCCTGAAGCTCTGCTCCTTGTGGATTCATCTGAGTCTGAAGGTTCCTCCTCTTCAGGTGGTCTGACCCTGCCTCCTGGTGGACCTAGGCCTCTCCCACGACCTCTGCCTCTTCCTCCAGCAAACAATTGGTTGCCTATCACCTGATCCAAGGCTCTGGTTAGGGTGGTTACAACCCCAGCCAGGTCCTCCATCCTTGCTTATACTCCTGCCAATCTCTCTTCACTCATTGGGCTATTTTTGTAGTTTTGAATGTAGTTTGGTTAAATGAACTCACAGTAGAAATAAACCTTAGCTCTGATAACCAATTTGAAACACCAAACTAGGGGCTAAGACAAGAATAGAAAACATACAACACAAGACAAGGACAAGATAGATAAACCCTGTATTCAGGACTACCAAGACAAGCACAGGTAGTTCTAAATGCAGTGAATCCCAAGCTAAACTCACTCACTAAGGCAAGCACAAGTGAATGACCCTAACTCAGGCCAACAAACTAAGACTAGCACAAGTTTGTTGAGGGTTGAGAGCTAACCAAGGCTGGCACAGGTTAACAAAGAAAGAGTGAAAACTCTGGTTTTTATCATTCAGCATTCTGAGGTTCTTTCAAGGCAAAAGGCTCTTTATATAGAGCATTACAAAAGATCCTCACCATCCAACATAAGACTACATCTAAGGGCTTAAAGGACCCTTGAAATAACAACAAATGAGATACAAAAGTCTACTAGTAAGACGAGCAAAACAGACTGCAACAACTTCAGAAAAAGCAACTGAAAAGTAAGTTTGTCTTCTTTCCTGAAATGGCATTGTTTGAGCAGTTTTCTTTGGGGTTGTTTTGGCTGTCTGGTGCCTCAAATGGAACCTTGAGAGGGACTTCTAAGCTCCTTCCAACGTCCTTATTAATACTACTAAGGGTCACACAAAAGTAAGATGCCTTTGTTCATCCATTGGTCTTGAAACCAGCCTGGCTATCAAAGTGACTGATTAACTTGTGGGCTGTTTTACTTGAACTTCCAAGGATAATTTGGAAAACTTATCCTGGACTTTTTTGTAGCTAAGGACCTCAACTAGATGGGAAAAGAAGTTGGAGCCCTTGCTTGAACAGTTGCTGTAGGATATGTGGCCTGGAACTGGTACTTGTGTCTGTGGAATCCTTCTGGCTGTTGTTGATTTGGGACCTTGTTACTCTGGTTGGCATGGCTTGTGTAGATGTTGTTGTTGCTTGATCATGAGCCTTTGATGGTGTCATAACTTGATTGTGTGTTGCTTCGACATGGTTACCTTTTGTTGCTTTTGAAAACTTAGTTGTTTGGACTTGATCTGCCTTAGACTGAACATGGGTGTCTTTGTTGGTTGTTGTCTGAACTGGATTGCCAAATGAGGTTGCTCCCCTAGCTCCTGCTTCAAGTACACTACATGAAAATGAAACCACCTCGCAAGAATACAACATTTGACGGCTTGGTTAATCAACGCATTGCGTTCGCCTCCCAACAACGTCGTCATTATCCACACTAAAAAATGCATACAAGCATCAAGGATACACCCCATCGACTCCGACAACCAAGTCTAACAAGTATGAGGGTGAAGCGGGAAATGAGAGTTCAAAACAATCAATGAATAAGACTTAGTCCAAGACTTAAGTCAAAACTGACTTATAAGGGAAATATATTAAAACCGTCACAAAGCATGTGATAAAACATGTGAGATAGTATATATAATAAACATGAATATTTAATGTCGTTACGTAAGTTTATAAGATAAACAAACCATACAAATCATTACATGTGAAGACAAGTGGAAGAAAAAGAAGAAAAGGGACACGGGGGTCCCAGTCGGTCAAAGGGACTCAACAAGCAAACCAATCATAGGCATCCAATATCCAAGCATACCATTCAATATTACATCGAATATAAGTAAACACACTCTCACGGTAAATGCCACACACTAGCATCTGGACTATGCAAGACTAGACGACTCAAGAATTAATGCCTCCCGGTAGGACTACGATAATAGTACGGTCCTAGTCTAAACCTGGCTAGACTCTCAGGACAAGAAATTCAATATACTAGACTCGATCCATTACTCAAGGCATAAGTGACTTAAAAGGGGAAACATGCTAAAATCGTCACTAAACATGTGTGTTACCCAAGTTGAAGACGTAAGTTTAAAATCAATTACTAGATCCATTACCCAATTTTAAGACGTATAATGAATAGAAAACATAGATCTCATCTTAAAACAACAAGTTTGGAAACCAACTAAAATACGGGTCCACTTCAAACGGTCATGAATAGAGTTCTAGACATGAAAATGCAAAAATTCTAAGTAGAGGTGATAGCTGATTCTCTTGTAGTTCCAACGGTAGGTCACACGCCCCAAAAAGACAAGTAACGAAGGAGATATGACCATTTTACGAACAAGGGTTGGACTGGACCTGCCCGGGTTGGACCCGACCCGCCCGGAATCTTTTCAAATCCGCAAGGGTTCAAGCCAAAATTCACCAAAATTTCAAGTTTAAGCCAAAAACGTTGATACCCATTTCTAATTACCAACATAAACCATCATAAATCACCATTTAACAGATTCCTTATGACATTAAAAGCATAATTAAGTTATCATTTAAGACTTAAATACAAGTTCAAGCAACAAGAAGGTCATTCATCAGCAACACCACCAAGTTTCCATCAAGTTGAGACATACAAGATGCAAT
>JAIUZE010072094.1:0-17764 GCA_022085475.1 Heliosperma pusillum | reverse complement strand
TCTCAACTTTTTATTTATTTAAATATTTTTTTCTTTCCGCAAATTTTGAGGGTGTCACAGTTGGTATCAGAGCATTTTTGCTCCCGACGCACGTTTGTGTACCCTTGTATAAATAACTTGACCTTAATAAAATAATAAACCGTGAGATAGAAGGGTAAGATGGGTAGATTAGGATTTTTGTTGTAGTCTATTTGTTTTATGCTAATTGTTAGGAGTAACTTAATTTGTTTTGTTTCTTATGAAGATGGTTGGACCTCATATGGAAGAGATGGATGTTAGTGCCAACCAAGTTTCTCCTCATAGAGAAGATAATTGCCAAGAAGGCTATGCTTGGGTGGCTAGCCAAATTGCTAGGAGCAATATTACGCCTTATGGTGGTGAGCCGGACCCTACCGAGCTCTCGGAATGGTTTCAAGAGATGGAGAACCAATTCGACTATTACCAAGTCCTTGAAGAGGACAAGGTAAGGATTGCTCAGTTCTTCCTGGTAAGGGAGGCAGACTACTGGTGGTCTATTTTCAATCCCACCGCTATTCTAGAAATCAATTTCGAGTGGGAATGTTTCAAGTCTCTTGTTGAGGACCGATTTTACCCCATGAAGCTCAATCAGCAAAGACTCAGAGAATTCATCGATTTCAAGCAAGGTGATTTGATGACCCAAGACTTCACCACTCAGTTCAACCAGCTTGCTCGTTTTGCGCCAGGACTCATCAAGGATGATGAAGATAGAGCTTTTTACTACCGTAATAAGCTAAGTGCTTTGCTCCAAAGCAAAGTAAGGAGGAGCTCTACATCTTTCGGAGAATTGTATGATGATGCCCTTCGGGCCGAGGACTCCATGAAAGCCTTTAGTGAGGGGGCAAAGATGAAGAGTCCATCTCCTTTTTCCTCTTTCAATCCAAGGTCAAATTTCCATGACAAAGGACGTTTCGCTTCCTCTTCCTCTAATGCCGATGGTAAGAGTACACGTCCATTCTTCCCGAGCAACAACGATCTTAAGGATCGTATCTGTTTTGGGTGCAAGCTGCCTATGCATCCAGGTATTGGCTGTTTCAACAAGCCAATTGTGTGCTATGCTTGTCGGAAACCGGGACATAAGTCTAATATATGTCCTGAAAAGAAGAAGACAGCTTTTACACCAGATACTTCTGGGAGACCAAGGGGTGGAACTCTAATGAGCCGCACTAAGGCCGATGTTCAGCCAGACGTTATGACTGGTATGTTTTCAATTTAAGAAATACCGTGTTTAATTTTATTAGATACGGGAGCTTCTTTATCCTTTATTTCGAGGATATTACCCGATAAATTACCTCTCAAAGCTTCAACTGGAGAAAGTACTCCTATATCTTTACCGTCCGGAGATAGGGTCAGGTAGTTTTCTTTTAGCTATCGTAAGGGTTAGTGGAGGTGTTTTGAAGGAGTTTCGAATATGATACCTAACCGTCCTATGGAGCTAGTTTCGTGTTTAAAATGATTATAGAAAATGGAGAATAAGTTTAGGAAGAAACTATCCTAGTGGTTTTAAAATATAAAAGCTTGAAGTTGCAATATCTTTTGAGGATCGAAATAAGCTTAATAATGGTTGTAGTTGTGGTTAGAAAATTGAGTGATTTTAATGTTACTTGAGAATTTGTTGTCGTTAAAGGTTGGACCCTAACGGGAATCAATACTTTGTGGAATTTGGATTTGATGACACAACTTGAGGAATATCGACATAAGCAAAAACCGATGTATTGAGAGTTTGAAAGAGATAAATAAATTAATTACGGTCACATTGCCCTATGTTTGGCAAACGTGAAGTGAATCGAGTTTTGTGTGACTAATCTCTTTGAGGTTTCGAGATTCAACTTTTGATGATGAGAGGGTTCATTGTAAATAAGTTGAGGTAATGAATTTTTGGAATAAATTGGATTAAAGGATTTCATAGTAAGTCCTTTACTTTGTGGTTGTTAGCGGTCTTGTTTCCTTAATTATAAATCTTTTGATGGTGATTTCCAATAATAGTTTCGATGGACTTTAGAAGATTCTAATTGAATTTGAATAATTGGGAGTTGTTACTCGATGGGTCATGCTTAGGAAATATTGGGTAGGAATCCGATGATGGAAAATGTTGAGGATTGATTGCACTCTCTTGAGGACTAGATTCGGTTGCAGTTAGTGTTGTCGAGTTGCGATCGACATTTGACTTGTCATAGATGGAAGATAGTTTTGTGATTTATTTCTTCTTTCTTCTTTCTTTCTATTCGATTTATTCTTTCGAATATTCCGTTCCTTCTATCGATTATCATTTCTCTTAGATAGATTACTATAAGCTTTAGTTAGAAATTTTAGGCATAGATAATAGAGTTATTACCGTTACTATGAAATTTTCGAACTAAAAGCTTTTGGAAATGTTTTATGATTTCAAGTATTTTACCGTCAAGGAGTGTTGAGACTCGTTATTGGAGACGTTCGATAATTAGTTTTCTCATTTATTGATGCGAAAATGTATCTTTTAAGTCTTTGATTTGGGACGTCGATGTTCTTAAACTGCAGATGAGAACTTTCCGTACCATTGATAAGACTCAGTATTTATATTACAAATATATTTTTAACAGTTTTGAAATAGATCTACATATATGTTACGTTCCTTCTTCTCAGTTTCGAGGACGAAACTTTTTAAAAGGAGGGGTGATTGTAACAACCCGAAAAGTCCCAATTTTTCTGAGTAAAAATAGTTATACACACTTTTCAATCAGACTTAAGTTTTTAAAAGATTTATTGTTTCGATCGTATGTTGAAATTCCGAGTTCGTATTTGGAATTTTTTGAGAGATTTCTGAAAAAGAACCGTTTTTAGTCATCTTTGACTTTTCTTGACTTTTGTAGTCTCTTTGGGACTTTTTCTTGACTTTTGAAAGTCGTCATTGACTTTTCTTGACTTTTTAAGTCGTCATAAAACTTTTTTCTGACTTTTAAGTCTCTTTGACTTTTCTCGACTTTTAAGTCGACTTTGACTTTCGTTGACCTTTTCCCGACTCGCTTGTAAGTTTGAAGACCGAAATTTTATTTAAAAAAATATATTTTTAATTTATTTTTATTAAAGATTTATTAAGATTTATCATAATGTTACTATAATTATTTTTAATTTATTCGAATTTCAAGGATACCTTTTTACGGTTTTTAACCGAACGTCATTTAACTATTCCCAGTCATCGTAAATCCCGAAACAAAATCGAAACTCGACTTGTGGCATGAGTCACACGCCATGTCATATCGTTTTCCACTCACAATTAGATATTCTAATTGTTTTGATTAATAAACTAATAATATCTATCTAGAATATTTCTTAACTTATCGATATATTAACGAAAATTACGCAAACGCTCGAAATCAGCCCGACAAGCACCATACCACACGGCTCCTTGGTCCTCTCTTAGGCCTTGATATTTTCATTACTTTTGCTTACAATATCATAATATCTAGATATTTAGTGTAATTAACTTAATATCGAATTATATTTAATCGATTACCGTAAAATAATTATTAAACCTGAGTCAATTACGTAACAACAATTTCAACACCCGACTCTTTATTTTCCCTATAATTACACGGCACCCACACACCACACTTACTCACTAACAACTTTTCATTTTACAATAAATCCAATTAAGATCAAATTATCACTTTCTTTAATCGTTCTTGAGCGTTCTTCGTGTTCTTCATCCGTTCTTCATCGTTCTTTAGCAAAATCCTCATAAAACCTTCATTTCTTATCTAAATCCGTCCTAACTTATATTTCTAGAATCTCCTCTTCGTTCTCCATCTTCTAGTACGGTTTATTTTCAATTCCGTCAAAATCGTTTTCAACATTTAATTTATGGAAAATCAAGTTTAAGTTCTAATAATGTTTTCTTGTCATTTCTTATAGGGGAAGATTTTGAAGACGAGTTTGGAGACTCGTATATTTTGGGTGAAGATTAGTAGGAGGGTTTCTTGTTTATACTTCTTATTTTGGTGCTAATTGACTTGTCTAGCTAAGGTAACGATTCCGAGTTACTCGACGATTTAATGTTACATAGCTTTTGTGTCTTTAGTTTTTGGTTCATCTTTTGTTTTTGTTCATGTTATTATGATTTATGGATTTTTAGTTAGTAACATGCTAAGTAGTGGTATTTATTATGTTTTATTAATTTATAGCATGTTTTGTATTCTTGACATATTTTTATGATTTAATTAAAATCATGATTTTTGTATGAATGATTGTTAAAATGGTTGTTTGTTAATTAAAAACATGTTGGAATTTGTTTGGTGTTGATGGTGGTTGAACCGTGGAGCATGGCTGTGAACCGGACCAAACCAGCCGGTCCAGGCCGGTTCAGACCCGGTCTGGGTTGGTCCATGGTGGGTCCGGGTTTTGGTCTTTGAGTTGTGTCGATGTTTGATTGTTTTGTTGTTGTTTTGACGGGTTTTAATTATGTTAAAGCATGCGGGAAATATTAGGAAACGGTTTTTAGTAAAGTTGATAAAAAGCCAAAACAGCCCAAAACAGGCCGTGGGGCCCAGTCCAGGCCCGTGTCAAGTTGGCCCAAAATCAGCCCGTGGGTCCCACTTTGGGACTTGTGACGGTTTTTGAGTTTAGTGTTAATTTATCGTGTTTTGTAATTTTAGCAAGTGGGAAATGTTAATAAGTAAAATATTTAATTAAAAAGGTTTTTCATATAATTATTATTTCTCACATGTTAGAAATTATGATACGGGATTATAGTTTAAATTTCCATCCTTTAAGTCAAACGGGTTTTCGTAATATTTAATAATTCACATGTTAGAAGTTTTAATAAAATAACATGTAATGAATATGTTGATTTTTATGATCAAGTCTATGTGGTAAAGACTCTGTTTCTAGCCGGTTTGACCAAACGGGTTTGGTCAAACTAAGATCTAGTCAGCCCCGTTTTGACTGATGACCCGTCGCGGGACTCGGGTCGGGGATTTGTCTTCAAGTAAGGTTGTATTTAATTAATGAATTAGCCTTAGTAGATATGAGGCGATATGATATTTGAATATGATTTATATGCAATTAGTCACATGATAGGATGTTTTTCCCGTGACTGTTTAATTGTATGATATATGTCGTGTTGACTAAGTACCCATAGAGAATTATGAGTATATGGCGTCTTGACCATTCTAATTCTAAATGAGTATCTTGGACCATGACATTGATAGGCCATACTATCTTTAACGAGCATACGGAGTTTATCGCTTGATAGCTTTTGTGTCTCGGCTTGGTGGGTTTATATCCAAGTCGGGGCATGGCTGCCTTATCCACTTTGGGAACGGCGCCAGCTTAAGTACTAGCCATCTCTGCTTAGGGGGTCGCCTAGTAGAGTTTCTCGTGTACGGTTATGTCATGAGACGGGGAATGGAATAGCTGTTGTCGCTAGGTCTGATCAGTCTAGGACTAGTATGTTTTCCTACCTTGTGGTATAGCCTCGAGTTACAGAAGTCGACTATCGATGGTCCTAAGAACTTATGCCTGTTTGTAGAAGTATTGGTCTTTCATGTTTGTATGATTCTATGAGTTTTAGAAGGTGAGATGACAGCCGGCTAAGATTGATAAAGTTTGGATTCCCGATTGGTTACCTGATTCACATGATACGTGTTGATAGTGTTTTGAGTGTATCAGGGGCCATGTTTCATGGTAAACCTCTGAGGCAGCATACCAAGCTTCCTACTCGTGTTATATTTTATTATCGGATTCACCTGAAAGCTTTCAATTGATAGTTATATGTTAGTAATTGTTTCATAACATGAAAAGCTATCATATATGTTAAGGTTTTGTATTTTCCATATACATTGCTTTTATGTTATTCATGTTTAATTAAACTCGACAATTCGTGGCTGGGAGAACTCGGAGTTACTCCCCACTGACTGTGGCTTCCGTGTTTATATTTAATGCGGTTGGCAGGTGGTGATGCATATTTGGGGTACATTGACGAGCTAGCGAGCGAAGTATTTACCTTGGACCCTATATTCGGTTCTTAGATTGTATATTATTATATACTCTTTTCATTCCGTATTTATACGGGAGATATGTCTCCCGTCTTGTATATTTCTTTTGTATAATATTATTTCCGTTTTGTAATGACCTTTTTTTTTTTATGACACCTTCGTTATGTATTATTATCTTTTATGTATTTAAATAATTTTTTTTCTTTCCGCAAATTTGAGGGTGTCACATTGGAGGTCACCACCTACAAATAGATCGTAAAAAGATGAATAAAGTTCATCTTGAGAAAGACGGAAAGCTTGAAAAGCGAGAAAGACGATAATTTTAATATGAATACGGATAGAGGAAGGTTAGGGAAGAAGAATAAGACGAACTTACGTAAATTCTATCAAGTAACAAAGAAGTTACGACAATTCTAAGATCGATATCAAAGAGGGAAAGTTGAGATTTCTTAGAGAGGAAGAAATGTGTTTGATTTTGTGTTGAATGAATTATTAGGTTAAGGAGTAGTGTGAGTTATGTAGGAGAAAAGTCAACAAAAAGTCAAAGACGGTTCCATAGTCAAGGAAAGTCAAACTCGACTCAAAAGTCAAGAAAAGTCAAACTCGCCTTAAGACGGGATTTTCATGGAATCTCGCAGAAATTCCAAATACGAACTCGGAAATTCTAAATTCGACTCGAAACATAAAATTCCAAATTAAAACTTAAAATTACTGAAAAGATTTCGTAAAATATTTCTACTAGAAAAATAGGGTACATTTCCGGGTGTTACATCTAAGTTGTACGAATATATATTTTACCAAAATCTGTCCAAAAACGAGTCTTAATATGTTAATAGGTGGAAAATGCTTTTAACAAATCATAATACCATGATTCAAAAGTCTAAAATTCACTAAATTCCTAACAATTTATCATATTAAGATATGGGATGCTAAAATTGTTTAGAAGTATAATTTCAAAAGTCTTTTATGAGGATGGCAAGTTTTTACTAGTAAAACCGTTACACTTATTTATCTCGTTTTTTATTTTTTTTCAGATTATAGAATATACTTGTAAAAATCATAATAAATTAAAAACATCATATTGTAAGGCGATGTCTGTTTGTATAGATTCCTTTATGAGTCTACTAACTTTAGGAACTTGTAGGTCGAAGTGTAAAACTAAGTTTAAGATACCCAAAATCTTGTTGTTCCAGAATGTGTCGGATTTCGAATCATCAAAAGTAATAATGCATAAATCCTTCTTCACAAAATGAAATGAGTCGATTCCAGAGCCTAATATGCTTTAAAATCAAATTATATTACCATGTTAAAATATAAGACATTAACTCGTTCAATAGTTTTAAATTTAGAACTCATTAAGTGAGACATGCAATAATCCCGAGTTACCCAGAAACAGGTTTTACTAATCTATTTTTCATTTTTAAATAGTGCTTGAAATAACTACGAAGTTTTGTGAGTATTTTAATAACATGTGAAGGTAAAACATATATTTATTTCACATAGAAATAACGAGTTTAATTCCAATTTATTTCTGTTCATAATCAACCTACGGATTTTGACACTTTAATGGTTGTTACTTGCTTAGATCTATGCATGCATGAATGAAGACTTGTTTGTTGAAGTTTATAGTTTAAGAGACATAAAAATATGTGTTGTGAAGATATTGAAACATAAATAAAATGGTTTTGGATGTTCCTTACATGGTGAATAACATAAGCTAGGTAAGATCCTCCACCTACAATTCTCCTTCTTCTTCCTCCTCTTCTTTTCTTGTTTTATTTCTTTTTCCCCCTAGCTACCCCTCTCTGTCTCTCTAATTTGGGTGTGTAAGAGTGAAGTTTCAGATCTGGTTGTGGAGTGTTATGATGAGGGTTAGGAGAATAGGTGGTGTGAAGTTGATGGAGGAGAAAAAGGAGACAATGCTTTTAATTTTTTCAAGCATGCTCTTAAGTCTTGTCTCCCATTCTAGACAAGGATTTAATGTAATGTTGGGCATGATTGAGAAGGGTTCTAGATGCCTATATTTCAGATTATGATTCACTAGATGACGGGTTTTAGAGTCATGAATTTTACTTGAACGACTATTCTAGTATGCGCTCAAAATGTGACACGGTTTTACAAATTATTGACACCAAGATTCTATCCGTTCTACCTTATTTTATTATGTAAGGATTTTATTTTATAGATATATATTTATAATGTTCCACATTAATATTTTATTATATAATTACTTGCCCCAAAGTCGAAACCGATTCCCAACGAAGCGATAATTATATCGCTACTAGATTTTCCATTTTATCTCTATTGATTTTAGTCTTATAAAATCCTTTTTTGCTAAATTCGATTACGCTTAATTTTTTTTTTTTAAATTTCCCTTACTATCTCTATTGACGAATTTTACGGGTATTACACCTGCCACCTCGATCTCCTACAGATCAAATGACTATCTAATTCACGATCATTCGTCACTTCTCAAATTAATTAAAAATAAACATCTCGAGGTAAGCTGGCGGCTTGACGCCTGCCACCTCGATCTCATACACAAATAAAATGACTCTTTAATTGACGATCGTTTGTCACTTCTCAAATTAATTCAACTCAAACATCTCGGGGTAAGCTGGGGGCTTGACGCCTACCACCCTGATCTCAAATCAATTCAAAAATCTTTAATTGACGATCGTTCGTCACTTTTCAAATCAATAAAAAAAATACTTAATGACGATCGTTCGTTACTTTTCAAATCAATTCAAAAACTACAAGAAACAAGCAATGCGGGACACCCACCTTTCGGTCATACAATCCAGGGGCCCGTCTTATATAATCAGGATGTCGCTCGCCACAACCAAGTAGATTCCCCCGAATGATTCGATCCTGACAGAGTCTTCTGTATACCCGCGCCTTGACATGCTTCAAAACCGTCACATGATGTTATCATCTCAGCAGAGAGCTACCTTCCGGACATACAATCCGTGGGCCCGTCTTTTATCATCAGAATTTTGCTCGCCACAACCGAGCAGATCCCCATAAATGATTCGATCCTGACAGAGTCTTCCGTATATCCAGTCCTTTTAATATACGTTTCCCCGACGAGAGTTCACTTGAGACAGGAAGATTCTCACAGAGACAGGCAGATTCTCACTTATAATGGCTGGCCAGCCTCATAACGCGCCTTATTCAAGCGGCTGGCGAGCCTCATTACGCACCCACTCGACGGCTGGCAAGCCTCACATCGCAACCTCATCCCAAATAAGAAGATTCCTCATGTATGACTCCTTCTTATGGATGGCGAGCTTTTATACGTAGTCTAATGGACTTTAAACGACCCTCCCCGATGGTCGACAGACTTTAAAATGTTCTCGACGACAGGTCCTTATTTCAGTCCCCTTGAACCGCCTCGCGTCGCCATAGTTGCCAAGTTGTAATCTTCGATTGACCTGATGGCTATACTTTGAATTTTGCCTTGTCATAGCCTCAGTCAAAGTAGGGGCTCTGTAGATACCTCTGTTCTATACCTTCCGCCAACCACCCAGTGATGATTGGGCCGCATGTTTGGTACGTGAAACGATTTATGACAATTCGTAATTTAATCGTCAACTGATAGCTCAAATACTTGTGTCTACCCCTTGGTCGTTATCTACGCACCGGTATGATCATTTTGACAGTCATTAGACTTCATTTGAAGTCCGGGTCGAAAACCGCTTCATTTTCTATAAACTGCTTTAAAACTCCGAGTCAGAACGCTCTAAAATATTCTGATTATTTTATTATATATTTTCAAATTCATTCTTATTAATAAATTATCTCGTATTATCTTTTAAAAGGGAATTATAGATCAACCACAATTGCGTAATAGAAGCGTTGAAATCTTTCTCCAGTGGTAGGAAACCTCTGGGAAAATGACGCAGCAGGTCCTGCGTCTTTACTAAGGGTCGCACTCATGTTGCGCCTCTTCCCCAGTCTGTTCTTTCCAAAGTTTGAGTTGTACAACGACTCTTTCACATTTTATACTATAAAAGGAGAGCTCCGTTCTAAAATTTAAGGCACGCGAGTGTTCTGCCCCTTCTCTTCTCTCTTTGCATTCTAGACCTTGCTCTAAGCTATCGACATCTACGTGCTTGATCAATCGACCACGTAAACTTAGATCCTTCTGGGTACCTGTCACGTTTGCATTTGACCGACCAATTTGACCAACTACACAATTAATCAATTTAATCAAATCAATTAATTTAGTCCTTTAACAAGGGCACTTTCTGCATACATTCGAGTTGAGCTATCACTAAACGTTAACTTCGTTAATCTCGTTTCGTCAACATGTAAGTCTGAGGGTGTAAATCCTATCTTTTAATTGTATTTTATTTTATCAATTTATGTAAGATTCATGTCGGGAGTATGTTAAAACCTTTTCAAAACTTCTTTTATTAGTATTTTCTTTGTGTTTAAGTCGTCTTTTATTCATAGTTTTTCATATTTGGATGTTCTAATCCTTGACTTAGATCCCTAATAGTCAATATTAGTGGGTTTTAGTCTTATAATTTAATTAATTAAATCACTTTCACTCGAATTTTAGATAGACAATTAATCGCAAATACCAAACAACATTAACTGATTGCGATTCTGTCTTCACTGCCATAACCCAACTAAAGAACAGATGCAACTGGTGATGCTCCTCTTCTAGAGAACACACCTGTTGTTGCGCCTGTTATGGGTTGGTTTCTGTCTCTGAACTTCAATTATCGTTTCGACGTAGCTTTAATTATATGTTTAATCAACTATTAACTCTAGTATCACCGCTAATCCGTCTTATAATCTTTTCTTATTTTCCTTTTCTTCAAACCTTTGTTTTGGATATATTTCCGACATAGATCATGTAATCCATTGTAATCTCATTTAATTATTGTGATTGTATGATTTTCTACCTTTCTTTCATATGTAATCAATTCTAACTCCCCATTTCGACATAAATTGAGTGCTAAAATTACATGTTCACCGACATAGTCTAATTCACATGTTAGGATTAAAACGTGGATGTTGCATTGCATGCATACAATCGATAACATATCAAATACGAACTATTTCCCTAGTCGTTAGTAGAGGCCGCTATCGAAGCGGGAGAGATTAGGTGTTCGATTAAAGAACTTCCTAATACGTACCCTTACCCCTTACTCCAGATCTCTGTGAGCATCCGTGATCATTGCCATCCACGAGAGTCATTCTAGACATAGAATGCTAAGGGTAACGAGTTCTTAGTGTTCATGTCATTACTTTGTGTCTTGACATGACATAAAGTATTTGAACGGTTCCAATTTCCCATAAAAATTGGTGGCGACTCCACAACTACGTATCACTGCGCTTGTTCGGATCCGTGGTCCCGCCGTGTACCCCACTTAGTAAGGATCTTTGGTAGATGAGGGTGTTACAAAGTGGTATCAGCGCGACGATTTTGGAACCTAAAACCAATTATCCAATGAACCAATGAACGTAGGGTGACTAATTAAAATGAACCCGGATAGAATTGGTTTGGTGCTACCGCAAAGATTTGGGAGACGTCTCGAAATCGCACTATTACCCTTGCAACTTCTATTCGGTCACTACGGGGGTGTGTTTGGGATTTGTTAGTATGTTGTGTGTTGCTTGTGTATATCTTGTTAGAAATCGCACTATTACCCTTGCAACAGTAGGTGATGAGCCGAAATCGCACTATCACCCTTGCAACAGTAGGTGATGAGCCGAAATCGAGTTAAAAATGAGGGAGATATGGTCGTTTAACGGAAACCGATCGTTTCTGAGAAATGCGTCGTACTCGACTGAGTACTCGGGATGGCTACTGGAGTGTTGTACTTGGCCGAGTATATGTGGGAAAATATCCGTATACTTCCCTTTAAATCATGGAAAAATATCCGTATACTTCCCTTTAAATCATTCAGGATTATAATGAAATTATGATTATATGATTAATAGTCATAAACGAAAATGCATAATAAGCGAGAGATTAGAAATAACCTTTAGTCCTTGCTTTAAAGGCCTAAGAACAATATCAAAATGATGATATCTCCTAATCGTAGCACCCAAGATAGAATGAGAAATGCCCTTGAATTTGCTAGAATGTTTTGTGAAAAGTTACTGTTAACTTTTTAATTTTGTGATGTGTGTATGATGGAGGCACAAGAGAGACTGAATTAGGTTTAGAATAAAAATCCGAATTTTTCCTCTTACCCCACCCTTCTCACGGCACAATTAGGGTTATATGAGGAGATACTTTCTCCTCTAATTAACCACTAATGGACCAAAAATTCCAGAGTGAATCTGGACTTTATTTCGGTTAAATTCGCTTTAATATATAATGTGTATTATTATTATAAATGTCATTTGTGTTGTCATGTATTAATATGTCCATACAACATTTTGTAGTCGATACATTAATACCGGTCTGACAACATCTAATATGACAATCGTATACTATATACGTTAATTATAATTATCCGTATAATTATAATTTGCTAATTCAATATAACATTTTATATTCAATTACGAATTAACATTTTAATTCGCATAAGATTACATTATATATATGCTAATTAAATACAACAGTTTATATTTAATTACGAATTACTTTTAATTCGTCTCAGCTTATATTATTTAATCGTTATTAAATAATCGTCTTATCATCACATTGACTAACCTTTTAGTCAAATACACTGACTAACCTTTTAGTCATATAATAGGGCATCAATATGATTATTTTCTCAAATAATCACATTTCTCAAACACATCCTCTAGGTGTGACTTTTAGGGACCAGTTGATCACCGCCATCTGTATGACAATAACGTCAAACTTATCTAGCAAGCCAACCGTTATTGATGAACGTTAATCAACTGATTATAATATAGAGTATACCCTGTCAACCTACAGAGATTTATTTATGTTATTGCACTAAGTGTGGAGGACACTAGCTCCAACAATCTCCCACTTGTCCGTACAGTGTCTGTGCGATAACCGATTCTCATATCCATAATAAATTTCTCCCACTCAATGTAAACCAATTTTCAAAGTCCGTATTCACAAAGGTCGTAGTTTACAAGTGATCAGAATCAAGAGTGGTTTCCCCGACTAGAGAGTAACTTAACAGATAAACGAATCTTTATTCGAGCATGGCCATGCATTTCAGTTACAGCTCCTCGAGTGGCCCTGAGAAATAACATAACCTGATAAAGGTTGGATATTTTCTTCAACTCGAATCTTGAAGATACAAGCGCAGTATGAAATGACCCAGTAAAAATCTACTTAGCCTCCTGTTACGGTCGACCATGAGAAAGAAACCAAAGTCACCCAAAAACTATCTTAATCTCAACAGACAGTCGATAGTCAAAAGAATCGATTCTAGGAACACTATGGACGTCCTATCCACGACCCGGCACCTAATGTTCTGAAATATTTAGGACTCCATAACGTTGTCACAAAATTGTCTTGCGAGGTATCATTGTAACTCGCATATGTGATCGATCAGTCAACTGTTTGACTTATGGCTCGTTGAACCCACCATCAATCGACTTCACAGAATAATTGCCAGATTTATCAGCTCATGTAGGCGATTACGGACCAAAAAAAATATAATGTAATTCAGTTCACTTTGTGGTGTTCAATGTTATCAGTACAGCCCACATGAAAAACAAAATATAAAACAATACGATGATTTCATAGATAGTTTTATGAAAAAGATACATGTGTCTAATCCATATAAAACAACTAATACAACTCGGGAACACGTTTGATTCCCATGGAAATAACGTGCCCTTCATGCTTATCATATCTCAATGGTTTAGTGAGAGGATCTGCGACGTTATCATCCGTAGCAATCTTGTCTATCACTATCTCCCTTTGCTCCACGTAATCTCGGATCATGTGAGCCTTCCGTTGTACATGCCTAGACTTGTTACTGGACTTAGGCTCCTTAGCCTGGAAGATGGCACCACTATTATCACAATAGATGGTGATCGGGTCATCCGAACTAGGAACTACAGTTAGTCCCTGTAAGAATTGACGCATCCATATAGCTTCCTTTGCAGCCTCTGAAGCAGCATAGTACTCGGACTCAGTCGTAGAATCTGCTATAACACTTTGTTTGGAGCTTTTCCAGCTGACCGCAGCGCTATTAAGAGTAAAAACAAATCCAGACTGAGATTTCGAGTCATCTCGATCCGTTTGGAAGCTAGCATCTGCATAACCGATTGCGCATAGCTTAGTGTCACCTCCATAAGTCAATACCCAATCCTTAGTCCTCCGTAGGTACTTAAGGATATTCTTAACAGCCATCCAGTGTGTTTCACCTGGATTGCCTTGGTACCGACTCGTCATACTCAATGCATATGCCACGTCTGGACGTGTGCATATCATGGCATACATGATCGTTCCTATAGCTGATGCATAAGAAACCCGACTCATGCGCCTGAGCTCTTCCGATGTCTTTGGTGCCTGAGCTTTACTCAACTGCATCCCAGAAATCATTGGAAGGTTCCCCTTCTTGGAGTTGGTCATGCTGAACCTCTCAAGAATCTTATCTATATAAGACTCCTGACTGAGGGATAACATCCATCGTGATCTATCTTTGTAGATACGAATCCCCAAAATTCTTTGTGCCTCGCCCAGATCTTTCATCTGGAAATGGTTCTTTAACCAAACTTTTACCGAAGTTAAGAGAGGTATGTCATTCCCAGTCAAGAGTATGTCATCGACATACAATATTAGGAAGACAATCTTGCTCCCACTCAGCTTGATATATAAGCATGATTCCTCGACTGATCAAGTAAACCCATTCTCTTTTATCACGTGGTCGAAACGATGATTCCAACTCCGAGAAGCCTACTTAAGTCTATAGATGGAACGCTTAAGCTTGCATACCTTTTTTAGGATTTTTAGGATCAATGAAACCTTCGGGTTGTACCATGTACAACTCCTCCTCCAAATAACCGTTTAAGAAGGCGGTTTTCACATCCATCTGCCAAATTTCATAGTCATGAAAAGCGGCAATCGCTAAGATTATCCGAATGGAACGCAGCATAACTACGGGTGCAAACATTTCATCATAGTGCAATCCTTGCACATGAGTGAAACCCTTTGCCACTAGTCGTGCCTTGTAGGTATCTGGTTGTCCTTCTACAGAATGCTTTATTTTGTAAAGCCATTTGCACTAAAGAGGCCGAACCTTACCAGGTAAGTCAACCTGATCCCATACGTCATTCTCATACATAGAGTCCATCTCGGATTGCATGGCGTCAAGGCATAGCTTAGAGTCGGAACAGGTCATGGCACCTTTATAGGTAGCGGGTTCGTTACTCTCTAGGAGTAAAACGTCATCTCTCTCATTCTCATACATAGAGTCTATCTCGGATTGCATGGCGTCAAGCCATAGCTTAGAGTCGGAACATGTCATGGCACCTTTAGGTAGCGAGTTCGTTACTCTCTAGGAGTAAAACATCATCTCTCTCATTCTCCTCGACCATACCAATGTATCTGTCTGGAGGAAAAGAGTGTCTACCCGACCTCCTAGGTTCCAAAGGAATATTAACCGCAGCCGATGATGAAGGAACAGTTTCCTCCATTCGTTGCTCGGTTGTTGGTTCTTGAATCTCCGACAGATCGAAGGTTCCATTACTTGTCCTATTCTCGAGAAACTCTTTCTCTAATAACGTCGCACTAGCCGCAACAAAAACTCGATGTTCGGTAGGCGAGTAAAAGTAATGACCAAACATCCCTTTTGGATAACCAATAAAGTATGTCTTGACCGATCGTGGGCCGAGCTTATCGTCAGGTCTCCACTTGACATAAGCCTCGCAGCCCCAAACCCGAATAAAGGACAAGTTAGGGACCGTTCCCTTCCATAATTCATATGGAGTCTTGTCTACATCTTTAGACGGACTTCGGTTAAGTATTAAAGCAGCTGACAAAAGAGCATAACCCCACAATGAATCAGGTACAATCGTGTGACTCATCATGGATCGAACCATATCAAGTAATGTTCGATTTCTCCGTTCGGACACACCATTCAATTGTGGTGTTCCAGGTGGAGTTAACTGTAGTACTACACCACAGTCTTTGAGGTGTTGATCAAACTCATTCGAAAGATATTCTCCACCACGATCTGAACGTAGTGCTTTAATCTTTCTATCCAGTTGGTTTTCAACCTTATTCTTGAATTCCTTGAACTTGTCAAAGGACTCACTTTTATGCTTCATTAAGTAGACATCCATATCTACTCAAATCGTCCGTGAAAGTGATAAAATATCTATAGCCATCTCTAGCGTTGATTGACATAGGTCCACACACATCAGTATGTATGAGTCCTAATAGGTCAGCAGCGCGCATTCCAACACCTTTGAAGGAAATTCGAGTCATTTTGCCTATGAGACATGATTCACACGTGCCAAAAGATTCATAGTCAAATGGGGAGATAGTCCCATGTCAATGAGCTTCTTCACGCGTTTTTCATTTATGTGTCCCATACGGCAATGCCATAAATAGGTTTGATCTTTGTCACCAACCTTTGCTTTCTTACTACTCACATGCATTATATCTGTGGTTTGATCTAAAACATAAATCCCATTCATGGAAACTGCTTTACCATAAATCATTTCGTTTAAAGAGAAAATACAGCTATTATCCTTTATTACAAACGAAAAGCCGTCCTTATCAAGTACGGAAACTGAAATAATGTTTTTAGATAAACTGGGTACATAGTAACAGTTATTCAGAAATAACTCAAATCCACTCGGGAGTTGGATTACATATGTTCCCACTGAAACGGCAGCTACTCTTGCTCCATTCCCCACTCGCAGGTCCACATCACCCCTTGCAAGAGTTGTGATGTTTCTTAGGCCCTGCAAATGATTACAAAGATGAGAACCACAACCAGTACCTAATACCCAAGTTCCAAAACTTGCATGGTTAATCTCAATCATATGAATAAAAGAATAAGACATACCAACAGGAGAGACGCGGCCTGCTTTTATGTCCTCACGGTACACGGGGCAGTTCCTCCTCCAATGCCCAAGCTTGTGGCAATGGTGACACTCCACGTTACCTTCATCGCTCTTTGTCTTTCCTTGTGAGCTACCGCTAGTCTCACCAGGCCCACTCTTGCCTTGCCCTGGCTTTTTGAATTTCGGCTTCCCTACAGCTAGGTTGGCCTTAGCCTTGCCCTTACCTTTGCCCTTGTTTGCTATCATGAGAACGTCCTGTTTCAGACTCCTACTCAATTTCAGATCACTCTCGGTCTGGACGAGAAGTGAGTGGAGCTGATGAAGACTCTTCTTTATATCATCATATAGTAATTCCCTGAAAAGGGCAAACCATCAGGAGTGAATGAGACCGCGGTCAAATGACGATCTTCTCATCGATTTTGCAACCTAGTGCCTCCAGTTTCTCGACATTCTCAATCATATCAAGAATGTGTGGGCTAACCGCTTGGCCCTTCTGGAGTTTCGCCTCAAAGAAGCGACAGGTATGCTCATAGCTAACGATCCTCGGAGCTTTCGTGAACTCGTTAGTGAGCGTGGTGAAAATCTTATTCGCACCATGGGCAATGAATCGCCTTTGCAAATTTGATTCCATTGAAAAGATGAGTACGTTCTTTATCGCACCCGCCTACATCATGAAATCACTATAAGCAAGTGATTCATTGGCTCCTGCATTGGGGCCTGGGTTGGGCGGTAGTGGCTCAGTCAAGTACTTGAGCTTACCGTCATCAATGGCAGCATTCCGTAATGCCGCCTCTCAGTCC
>JAIUZE010072093.1:0-15173 GCA_022085475.1 Heliosperma pusillum | reverse complement strand
CTCAGAACACAGGCAAAATCCCAAAACAGAGAAAAGAGGTCTGGGCCGGTTGGTAGACCGGCGGCCGGTCGACCGGCACAGACAATCACAACAAAATCAAAACTTCCTTCACTGATGTGTTCCAGGCCGGTGGGTTGACCGGTGGCCGGTGGGCCGGCCTGGAGCACCTCTTGTACAAAAATCAAATTTTCCAAAAGAGTTACTGGAGTGTTCCCAGCCGGTTGGCAGACCGGCGGCCGGTCGACCGGCAGGGAACCCCAGTTCACCCGTGGCTGTGCGCACTTAACAAGCATTCTCCAGCATGGCAAGGTACATAGACTCAAATAATCATCAACAATCAATATAATTCATCAACATTCATCATATAACATCATTTACTAATCATAGCATGGCTTCTAATCTTCCTAATCGTATTCTAATACGATTTTCTAGCATATAACATGTAAAACACGTAAGTGATACCGAGTAACCCTTCACCGTTACCTTTAAGCGTCTCTACTAGTCGTCAAGCTCCTCTTCTATAAGGAAATAGTCTTTGTCGGGATCTTGGAGGTCGCCACCTACAAATAGATCGTAAAAAGATGAATAAAGTTCATCTTGAGAAAGACGAAATGCTTAAAAAGCGAGAAAGACGATAATTTTATTATCAATACGGATAGAGGAAGGTACGGGAGGAAGAATAAGATAAACTTACGTAAATTCTATCGAGTAACGAAGAAACTACGCCAATTCTAAGATTGAAATCAAAGAGGGAAAAGATGAGATTTCTTAAAGGAGAAGAAAGGGGGTTTTGTGTTTGATTTTGTGTTAAATGAATATTAGGTTAAGGAGGGAGTAGTGTGAGTTGTGTAGGAAAAAGTCAAAGACGATTTCCAAAGTCAAGAAAAGTCAAACTAGACTTAAGACGGGATTTTCATGGAATCTCGCAGAAATTCCAAATACGAACTCGGAAATTCTAAATTCGACTCGAAACTTAAAATTATAAATTAAATCTTAAAATTACTGAAAAGCTTTCGTAAAATATTTCTACTAGAAAAATAGGTAAATGTCGGGTTGTTACATCATGACTTTGATAAGAGCTCAAGGGAAGTTAGAAGAAAGAGTTGGTGAAGCAACGATGGCAAATGACAAAGCTTTTTCAAGGTTGGAGGCAAGGATTGGCAAGACATTTCAAGAAGAAGAAACAACCCAAGATTTTCCCAAGGAACCTCCCCTTGTAGAAGGGAAGGTTATCATTCCTACAAAGCTTAAAGATCCAGGTTGTTTTAATATTTCCTTCACATTGAGTCTTCATAAGGTTAGAAATGCATTATGTGATTTAGGGGCCGCTATTAGTGTCATGCCCTTTACCTTCTATCAAGACCATTGCCCAGTGCAAATGAAGATTACAAATACTAGCCTTCAATTGGCCGATGGAACTATGCATACTCCAGCGGGAATTGTGGAAGATGTCCCATTCGGATTGGACACTTCCTTGTTCCCGTTGATTTTTATGTAATCTTTTCAAAGAAAGGTAAAGACAACTATATTATATTAGGAAGACCTTTCCTAAATACAGTTGGGGCATGTATCGATGTGCAAGGAGAGAGGATCACTTTTGAAATGGAGGGATCACGTGCCACTTTTGATAGGAAGGGGAATGTAATGAGTGTAGAAGATGGTGACCTCGAAGCATTCAAAGCATCGGAAGTGTATTTGGATGAGACGGCCATGGGTGTTGACAAAGGTAAATGAAAGTTCAAGGACGAAATCAAGCTACAAAGAGCCCATATCCCTTCACAAGGCTTAAGGAGGGATAGAAATTCAAAGTCTAGCATGACTTAAAAATGCGCTTGTCGGGAGGCAACCCGTCTCTCTCTCTTTACTTTCTTTTTATGCATTCCTTATTCCACTCGATAGACAATGTTTGATAATTTTGTTTTGGACTATTTCATTTGGACACTCTTTTTGGATTTTTGGGTTGTAATAGCTAGGAAACAATTTTCATTTTACTTGTTATTTACATTTTTAGAAATGCATGCTTAGTTCATAATTTTTCGTACTTGGAACTGGAGGACCTATTGAGATGAAAAGGAGCTACTCTTGGCCCATGTTGCCAAGTCCATTAAGGTTAGTAAGCATGTTCAAGGCCATAGCCAAAAGGTAAGAGCAAGTAACAAAGAAAAAAGAACAAAATCCGAATCAGCAAACATACCCGATCGGATTCAGGTATACCCGATCGGGTAAGTGTTCTGTTTCGTGCTTTGTCCTATTTTCTTCTATAAAATCAACTTGCTACCTTTGCTTTGCTGCTATTATCCCGTGTTCTTCATCTTTAAAGCTCAAATCTCTCAAAAACCTTCATTTCTTAGTCATTTCTTGCAAAATTTGTCATCATAGTTCATCCAAGGCAACATCTAAGCACTATCAAGTAAGTTAATTCTACTTTAGTTACTTCACTCTCTCTATTTTTCAGGAATCCAACATGAACAAACCCTAACCCAAATTTGGGTGTTTTTTATTTTACTTGAAAAACTTGTTTAAATTGGATTTCTAATGCTTCTTACATGTTATAGAGTGAATGTTAGTTGTTAATTGCAAGCTTACTATGATTTGAATGCTCATATGCCAATTAGAATACTCATCTCTACTTTATGCTAAAATCTCATGCTTAATGGTAGTATAATGCTTGAATCCATGCTTTACACTTTGAACTTATGCTCTTATTGTGTTATTTTAGCATTAGTACCTTTAAGTAGTGCCCAAACGCAAGATTCAAATGTAATGTTTATGACAACCCTCGCGAATGCGGAAAGATAAAACATACAAGCATGTGAATTATATAGAGGAAATTTCCTTGAACTCATACACGATGCTACATTTCGTATATGTAGACTAATTTCCTCCTGGTAGCACGACGATAATAATACGGTCATAGTCTAAACCTGGCCAGATTCTCGGAATAAACGTGTTCTGATTCGACATGCGATAAACATTTCGCATCCAAGACTCGGTCAATCATAGACGCCGAGTACCCCAAATTCGGTAGATCAATTCACGAAAGAGGCGGAAAAGAGCACAAGCCTCATAACAAGCGGTACGCTACATGCAAATAACACCACCTCGCAAGTACACAACATTTGACGGCCGGGTCGATCAACGCAATGCGTTCAACTCCCAACAACGTCGTCGTATGCCCACTAACACATGCATTTAAGCAGTAGGATACCTCTCCGTTCCGACATTCCAGCCTTACGAACGGGAAGGTAGCCAAGGGAATGAGAGTACAAAGCACAAGACAAAATAGTGCTCAAACCGTATCATTTGTAAAAACCGACTCAAAGTGGGAACATACCAAAAACCGTCACAAAACATGTGAATAGCGAATTATATAAATTTAAATATGATAAACATGAATCAATACATGATACATAAGCATTAGAACAAGTTTATGAAGCATAATGAAAAGAAACATAGATACCTCTCTCAAAACAAAGTTTGGAAACTAACTAAAACAAGGGTCCACTTCAAACTGTCATAACTAGAGTTCTAGATATGCAAATGCATAAATTCCAAGTGAGGTGATAGCTTATCCTCTTACGGTTCCAACGATAGGTCACAAGCCCAAAACAAGCAAGTAACGAAGGAGATATGATCATTTTACGAAAAGGGGTCAGTGCAGTGAAACTGCACAAGTCACGACCGTGACTTGTATTTCACGCCCGTGACATGAGTTACCAGTTCACCCGAGAGCCTTCAACATACATTCAAACATTTTCACTTTTCATGATTCACTTCTAACAACTATCAACAATCAATAATCATCATCAAAAGTCATCAACTAACAACAATCATTATCAATAATACAATTCCTAAGCTTTCTAATCGTATTCTAAATACGAATTCTAACATAGAAATCATGTAAAACACGTAAATGATATCGAGTAACCCTTCACCGTTACCTTTTCGCGCTTTAATCGATTTCTAAACCTTCCTAGTCTCCACCTACATACAATTAGATAATAAAAGATGAATATCATTCACCTTGAGAAAGACGGATAATTTAAAAAGCGAGAAAGACGGTAATTTTATTACCAATACGGATAGAGGAAGTAAGAGGGGAAGAATAAGACGAACTTACGTGAATTTGAGCGAGTAACGAAGGAGTAGCGACGAATCTAAGACGGATCAAAAATGGAGGCAAGGTTTTATGGGGTTTTCTTAGAGAAGAAGGAAAAGTTGAGTTGTGTGAATGAATTAGGTTAGGGTGAGGAAGGGAGTATATGAGGGAAAAAGTCAACGAAAGTCAAATACGACTTAAGACGGGATTTACATGAAATCTCGCGGAAATTCCAAATACGAACTCGGAAATTCTAAATTCGACTCGGAAAATTAAATTTACGATTAAAACTAAATTTCACTGAAAAGTATCCGTAAAATATTTTTACTAGAAAAATAGGGTACATTTGCGGGTGTTACATGTTGCTCAAAATCTTAGTCAAATATTGTTATGCTTAAAAACATCAATTTGTGCTCAAAAAGTAGCATGATAATGCTTCATTTAGGTAATTATGCTTGAATTTGTGCTTAAAAGCCAAGTATTCTAACACTTATGCTATCAAATAGCGTTTATGATGAAGTGTTCTAATACTAGTTTCTTGTAGCAAATGGCACCTAAACTAAGTCTTATGAGATCAAAGAGGGCAAAAACTACCAACCAAGGGGAAAGTAGTAGACCCGTGAAGAGGACGTAGAAATGCTAGAAGCCGACAATCAAACCGGAAATCAAGGAGGACAAGGTGCTATGCATGATCCCGATTTTCCGGATGTAGAGTTTAGTTCGATCAAGCAATGGCAAAATTGGTTTATTATCAAGAGCAAAGGTATGAGAGCTACCAAATTCCTAGATATTTCTTCTTTAAATCACATGGATCTTTATAAGCATGTCAAGGTATTATTTAGGGGTCTAGGAATGACTACTGGTATGAACTTTAATTATAAGACCTACTCCCAATTGACCCTTGAATTCTTGAGTTCATTTGAGTTGCAAAGATCTAGGCAAAAAGACTCTATTCCTCAAGTTCGGTTTCGATTGTTCAACAATGACTATGATATGGACTTAGGGACCTTTGCTGACCAATTCGGTCTCACCCATAGGGATACTGTTACCTTACCTCCTGATGGCTTTGATATTCGCCATGCTTGGAGCACCATTTCTACTTATCATGTCTCTCGTTAGGACCATATCCCACACCAACACATCCATCATCCCGCCATTAGAATTTGGCAAAGATTCATGGGATAGACCTTCTTGGGTCGTGCTGAGCCACATTTGGTGAGACGGGTAGAGTTGGATATTTTAGGAGGGTTCTTGAATGTAAATGGTGATGAACCGTGGTCGATTAGCATTCCTTACTATTTTGCTGTTCAATTGACTAAAGCCACTAATCCAAAGAACACTGGCATTGTTTATGGAGGCCTTATCACTCATCTTGCTACGCGAGTTTGTGGTTTTAACCAAGCCACCACTGACATCCAGGCATTGACTACACCTCCCACCGAGATAGGAAATGGGTTGGATTTTGATTATTTTGTGCAGCTTAATTATTTCCGTATCTCTCACCCCTATATGATCTGGAGGATAGCTGGCCGTGATTCGGTCAAGTTGACCGCCGAGGTAAACCAGATTCCATTGCTTGGGCCATCTTACCCCGTCCCACTTATTTTCTTCCTATTGGGGATATTACCCCCGATGACCCCCCTGTTCAGATTAGATCCCGCCGCCCTAAGGTAGGATTATCCTCTCAGTCGACCCATGCTACGGGCGACGTGACTGCCATGTTTCAAGCCTTGACCATGTCCATTGATAGAGTCCAGTTAGACCAGCAGCTTGCTCTGCATCCCATTTATGATCACTTTGCGAGGCAAGGTGTGATTAGACCTGAGGGCCCCCACCTGTCTTTCTATACTTGGCCCGAAGGGGGGTATGGTACTGCTTATGATGCAGGTGTGCATCAGTCCGGACCTAATTACTGTGGTACTGACTATGGCGTCGAGAGTTTTGGAAGATATGGAGGTGATTTTAGTGGTCACCAAGTAGATGAGTACCAGTCCTTTGGAGCCAGCAACCCTACCGGGATCGTTGCTTCTAGCAGTAGTTATTATTCTGCAGATGATACCTACTACACAGATGCTTCTGGATCCGCATCCGAGCCGCCTCCTTCAGAGAGGAGAGGCCGTAGCTGGTGGTCTTTGAGATGAGATGATAACAAGCTCCCCTTGTTTATACTAGCTTGGGGGAGGCTAAACATTTTGTAAGCTTTTCTTTCTTTCTTTTATTTTTAGCAGTTTTAGTTTTCTTTCAGCCCCTTTTCCCATTAGAATTTCATCTTGTTTCTCTGTTCTTTGTGCTACCAACCGTTTCTCGGTTTGCTTCTATTATAATTGCATGCACATTGAGGACAATGTGAAGTTTTAGCTTGGGGAAGGATTTGCATTTAGGACTTACTGCATTTAGGATTGCATTTAGATTTTTACTTTTCTCATTAGCTTATTTTCTTCTAATTTTATTAGTTCATTTTTACTTTTATTTTTCCTTGTTTGTTTTCATCATTTTGAAAATAAAAAAAATCAAAAAATAAAAAAGACAAAAAGAAAAGATCATTTCCATCTTACATTTCTCAATTTATAGTTTTTATAAGCTGATGTTTCATTATGTTATAAGGAATTGTGCATTCATGGGGATGTCTTGTACACAGTAGGTAGAAAGTTGCATTTGGACTTAATTAAGCTTGATCTTGACTTTCGCAAGCCACTCTTATTGTAAGGTAGAGCCTCCACTGGTCGGTACATCTGAACCCGATCCCAGTTTAGGAGTGCGTAGTTTCTCCTTATAGTCTGTGTCACATCAAAACGCATAAGTATGGTTTTTATTCCATTTTCTATAAGTATTACTATCATGATCTACATTTTGAAGCCATTTACTCTTGTTCACATTTCGCATTGCCCAAAAACACCCTTCTTACTAGCTACATTACATTATTGCCTACCCTTGTTGAGCTAGTAACTGACTATATGTGTAGGGGTGTTCTGTACTTTTGCGATATTCTGATAATGCCACCATTTAGTGTGAACCTGCTGTCTCGGGATTGCTGATTCCCGTGTTTTTCAGTGAAAGAAAATTTGAAAAAAAGAAAAAAAAAGAGAGCTTTGAAAAAATGATGAAAGAGAAAAAGCTCAAAAGAGAAAAGAAAAGAAAAAAAAAGAAAAACGCTTCCATGAATGAAAAGGAAAAGAAAGAAAAATTTTGGGAAGTCGTAACTTGATTTGTCATGTTTAATAAGCCAATATGCTGCTTTTGGCTTTGACTATTGTTTATGGAAATTGGTATGATTTGGATTGAGTATCCACTACACATTTGGTTATTACTAGCTTGACTTAAAGCCCCACATGACCAAAATCGTTTGTCCACTTTCTTACCCAAATTTCCCAAGCCTCTTCTTTATTTCTCTTGGCTTCTTACATTACATTTTGATCATGATTAGTCTTACTTAATGAATTTGGATTGTCTACCATACTAGACTGCGGGCACATTCTTATAAGTTGTAGATAGGAGAGTGTCACTTCAAATTTGAACCAATATTTCCTATTTCACAAAAATTTGAGTGAAGAGTGTATCGAAAGAGTCCATAGTCAATAAGATCATGCAAAAGCTGAAAAAGTCCAAAGAATATTTTCTATGCTGCGCCGTTATGTAAATCTCAACCATGATTCGCACTTTCCTTTGCCCTTGTTGTTTAGGGTTTATGATTCATCTACTTGTTAAGAGCTTATTTTTGAGATTTGGATGATAGATTGATCATTGTTTGCTACCCTTGTCCTGGTTATGAATGTTATGTTTGCTTGAGGACAAGCAAGGGTTTAGCTTGGGGGAGTTTGATAAGCGATATTTTGTACTAATTTATCCCCCGTTTTAGCTCGATTTCTATATGATTTATGCACTTAGTTAAGTGATTAACGAGCTAATATTACTATTCTAGTTGTTTTGCGTGCTTTGTCTCGTTTTATAGGAAATGAAGCGGTTTTGCTATATTTTCTTACTTTATGGAGCAAAGGCACTAGAATACAAGTTTACGAGGAACCGATGATAGCAATTTCATGATTGGATCACAATTCCCATTGCATAATTCCTCAAAGTGGATTGGTCTTGACTTTTGACTTAGTTTCTCAATTAAAACACAAGCCCAAGTCAACCAAAGCCTGGCCCAAGACCATTTCCGAGCTGCAAACTACCAAAACAAGGCATAGGATTCCGTGCCCAAAGAAGAAATTCAAAGAGACGAAAGAAGATCCATTAGGGTTACATACCCGATCGGATTTACCATATACCCGATCGGGTATGTATGCTGCTGAACGCATCTTGCCTCTTCTTCTCCGAAGCTTTAATGGGTATGTTTATTGCCTTGTCTAGGGTATGAATCCGGATGGAAAAGCTCAACCTTGCAGCCCTATAAAAGCCTAAGATCATCATCATCATAAGGAGGAGATTACAACACATTACATTACAATCATATTATCATCTCTTACATTTAGCAATTTACATACAAGTTAGATTATAGTTTATGGTTTTGTATGCAAGTTTAGACATCTTATTTCAAGCATTTTCTCTAGCACTCTCTACTGTTTTATCATTACATTTTGGTTGAAATTCGTTCTTATTATTTTCTCTTACATCGTTATACTTCCATTCCCGGTAATTCTCTATCTTTTGCTTTCATTACTTTCAATACCGTTATGTTTATTTTATAATAGATTCTATCACTTTCATAAGCCATGAATTATAATCTACTTAGCCTTCTTTTCGTATTATCATTGTTGTTAGTAATCCCGCATAAAAGTAATTTAGTCAAAATTAAATCATCGTTTAATATGTCTCATTTTACTTCACCTAGTCATATAATAATCATTGTAAATTTCATCATTAGAATAATAGCCAAATTAATATTGATCATGTCAATCATTTTAATACCCCTAATTCATAGTTTATTTTCCTACATCTTTTTCCTCTTAATTTATTTAATCACATAAATTAAATCTAGTAGTGTAGGATTATCATTATGTAAATATAATAAATAAAATTGAAATATTGAAATGATTTGTTAGTTAAAATGAATTAAAAGCAGAATCGATACCAATAGAACCATCTAGTTTGTTTCTTCCTTTGGTTGTGTCAAATTCTATAACTTTGTTTAATGGCCATAAACAATTGTTTGTATTAGTCAATTTCCGTCTTAGAAACGAGAGTTGGGATGAGAATTAGGACTACCAATAGGGGTTTAGTGACCTAACCAGGCTGAAAGGACGTTAGGACCCATTAAAAAGTCGGTACGAATCCGAGAGGAATATACCGCTACAAGGCTGAGACAATCGTAGTAATTCTAATATTGGTATCAATAAAGCTTTTAAATTATTTGACATGAATTTCTAATTCTCTATATCAATTTGATTAGATAGTTTATTTTATCGTTTTAGTTATTTTATTATATCATTTTATTTTATTGCCATTAGATAGTTTTTATTGCTATGTTTTTTGTTGTTAGATAGATTTAATTATTGTCACTTTCCTTTCCGTCAAGTAGAGTAGTTCATTTTATCTTGCAATTTTATTATTGTCATCAATTAGATTAGATTTATTTTTATCGCAATTTCCATACTTGTCATTTAAATATCGTCACTGTACACTTGTCATTTTATTTCATGTTAGTAGCTTAGATAATCACCTCAAATAAATGGAACTTAAATAAAAATCACCGCATAGCAATTCATAGTTAACACGTACTCCCTAAGGATCGATCCTTACTTCCCTAATTACATTCTTTATGTTGTTAGCCTAAGTGTGGGTAATTATTTTTGCACCGGGACTGCGACACAACCGGTCAATGAGCAATGAGTAGTTCACATTTATTGATTAAAATCGACCTAACTAATTGCTTGTCGTGTGTTTGAAAAAAAAAATATGTAAACTAAACAAAGAAACAAGAGACACAACAATTTTTGAAGTGATTCAGTTTTACACGTTGAAACCTACGTCCAATATTTCTTGATTAATAATTTTAATACCTTCCTACGGATTTCAAAATTACTAAACCACTCGTACAACTAACTCTAATTGTAACTCAAGGTGAGTACCGTTAAATACTCGATTCTATCTTACGTTAATAAGAAAGTGTTTTTGTTTGTTCTTTAATGTTCACACAATTGAACGAATAAGAACAAATCTAGCACTATTATCAAATAACGTTTCTTCAAAAGTAAAGTGCAAGAAAGGTGCGACTTTTCGAAAATAGGTTTGCAAAATAAAGATTTTACTCGAAATACTTATCATAATGCAAAATTTAAAATCTAATGTGAAAAGCTTAATCATAATGTATGAGGTGCATGGGTATTTATAGTAGTAGAGCAAACTACGTTTTTACTTATAACTCTAGTACTGTCGTGACGTGACTTGGATACCAAGATAAGTCTAGGTTAAATTTAAAAACCCTAATTAACCATATGCCTTTCTTGGATAACAAGAAAGATAATACGTTAGATTCCTATTTAAACCCTGATTGAACAAGAGAGCTATTCACAAACAACACGGCTCATAAGCCTTAGTATCGTGAAGCCTTAGTCCAACACGGGTTTAACAAGATATATTTAGGGTTTAGATTAGAACATATATGAAACCATAGATAGCATGACAACTCATAAGTTGTTTTACTAATCAATAAAGAAATCACAATGATATTCAAATTAAATAAATTTAAGCTATGATCTACTACAAATACCGCTCTTTAAAAAGAGACTTTATTCAAAACACTTTTAAAAAGATCAAAACAGCCATACCAATTTTTGAAGCTCCGAGGTTATAATAGAATCACTTATAAGCTTGAGCCTGGCAAGTAATGTTATAGGCAAAACAACTATAACCCTACTTCCCAACATCACTATTGAAAGATACCATTATTGGATGACGACCTATACTATAAAATATTCTTGGAGATCTTCAGCATACTAATCATCACTTCACACCAATCTTGAGCTCTTCATCTTGAGTTATGCAAACTACTTCAAGTCATAACTTTACCACAGCAGTTCCAAGGTTATGACTCAGGGAACTATAACCTTGCAATACCTTTGCTTCACAAATCATCAAGGTTATAGCTGAACAAGCTATAACCTCAAGTGCCAAACTATACTTAATCTAACAAAGACTAAACAAACAATGACAAGCACAAGCATATCCAATATAACGTCAAACATGTCATTATCAAAACCAAACATATAACTACATATTTAGACAGTGCGCATCATCGAGGTCGTCGACTGTCTAGCGAATCTATGTGTGGAGCAGGTCGCGTTCTTCCTGAGGGGTCACACTGGGAAGTGGTGGTTCAGAGAAAGAGAAGCGATGAGGGATTACTATAAAGGTGAAGGGGTATAAGGAACACGCTAGATAGATTTCAAGATAGAGATGAGGCTGGAGTTTGTTACCGAGCATGTGAGGGGGAAGCTGATGTCCGAATTCGAGATTTTTCGAATGGCTGAAGAGATTACCGTGACAGAGTACTACAACAAGTTCACGGAGTTGACAAGCTATGATGATGAGATGCAATGGAGTCAAAAGTCCCAAGCTGAGAAGTTCTTGAAAGGATTGGTGTTTAGGGTCATGAACAAGCTACCCGTACCAGTGGCTTCTTATCTTAAAGAGTCCTATGAGAAGGCGGGACAGGATGAGAGATTTGCGGTTATGAACAAGGAGGCTAGAGAGGCGATGGATGGTGGCAAGAGAAAGGCAACAAGATGGGTAATTATTCGCTGGCTAGATCATATTTCGGTGGTGGTGGCTACCGTGGAGGTCAGCAGGCTGAAAGAAATGGTGGTAAAGCTGCTAGTAAGACTTCTGGGATGAAGTGTTTTGGTTGTGGCGGTGTAGGCCACAAGAAGTTCGAGTGTCCATCATCAGGAGGAAGTGAGGGTTACCAATCCTCATATCAGCATAGTTCTTCTCAGAGCATGGCTAGTAATCGGCCTGCAGGTTCATGAAACCGGCAGGGGAATCTGAGTGGAATTGACGGTGGCTACAACTGCTATGGTGGTTATCAAAAGCAGAACAACAACAACAACAACAACAACAATGGGGAGAACCAGAGTCCAGCTTCGAAGACTGTGGCTTCTGCAAGCACAGTGCAAAGGATCGGGCAGAAGAACAATGGCAACCTGTTCATGATGGAGAAGCAAGCGGCAGAGGCGAACGCGCAGGTTGTTACCGTTACCTTCCTTGTTAATAATATTCCTTCTTTTGTATTATTCGATTCGGGGGCAACCCATTCTTTTATTTCAAAGAGGCATGATGTATTATCAGGATTGGGAGGTAATGAATCTTTAAATGATGATGTGTTATACCTTCTGGGGAATCTGTATCATGTAAAAAGTTTTTTAGAGGGGTGTCTATAGTTGTGTGGGAAGTGGTATTTCCTGTTGATTTGTTTGAATTCCCGCTATATGGATTTGAGGTCATTGTCGGGATGAACTGGTTGGGTAGATATAAAGCTAATATAGATTGTCATCAGAAGAAGGTGTCATTAAGGGGTCTGAAGGACGTTAGGGTGCCGAACCGAGGGTTCGTAGTGAAGCCTAAGGTGAAGCTTATAGCGGCTATCGCGTTGAAGACATACCTGAGGAAGGGCTACCTTATAAGCTTATGTCATGTGAGAGACACCAGATTTGAGAAGCCGACACCATACCAGATCGAGTTGGTGAGTGAGTTCAATGATGTTTTTCCCGGTGAGATTCCAGGATTACCTCCGAAGAGAGATCTGGATTTGTGTTTGGAGTTGAAGCCGAGTACGGGACCAATTTCTAAGGCTCCATATCGCACGGGCCCAAATGAGCTTGAGGAGTTGAAGAAGCAGCTCAATGAGTTACTGGGCAAGGGATACATTAGACCTAATGTATCGTCGTGGGGTGCGTCAGTTCTCTTTGTGAAGAAGAAGGATGGTAGCTTACGGTTAAGTATTGATGACCGTGAGATAAACCATGTGACGGTGAATAATACGTTTCCATTACCTAGGATTAATTACCTATTTGATCAATTAAGTGGAGCTGGGGTGTTTTCAAAGATAGATTTAAGGTCGGGGTATCATCAGCTGAGAATAAAGGATGGTGACATTCCGAAGACGGCGTTTCGTTCAAGGTATAAGCATCATGGGTTTGTGGTGATGTCGTTCGGGTTAACTAATGCACCAACGATATTCATGGATCTTATTGTTGGAGTAAGTGTCCTCCACAATAGTGCATTTATATAATAAATCTCATTTGGAATATACGTGGCATGATTAGTATATTTTGATACTCCATGTCAGTTGATTAACGTAAATCGGTAACGCTTGGCTGACTAGAGTTTGACGTTATTGTCGTATGACGGCGGTAATCAACTGATCCATTTAGGTCACACCTATAGGATGAGACCCAAATAGAATACTAATTATTTGTATACGATACAGTTTAATTAGAGCATTACTTATATTTGATATGTACATTTAGATACGAGAGTTTTTTATTGGAAATTGAGTTGCGAACTCATTCCACTTAAGTTTATTAGTCAATTATACGATAACTGACTGAATAAATTTTACGTCTTATTTTAATACGATTAAATAAGATTTAATTTAATGATTAATCGTTAATTCATTAAATTAGTTGAGGTTGTGCATATATTTTGAGGTAGAGATAATTAGTTAATTATATTTACAAAGAGTTGTAAAATAAATTAACTAGACATTGTGGGAACCATTATATATTGATATAATGGTAAAATATCACTTAAAAGTTAAGTATATATATTTATTAATTTGAGTCATATAATTGTTATATGATCAAATTAACACATAATTATACAAGATAATTAAGCATATGATTAATAAGTATTTGTGAGACAAATATCAAAAATCAAAATGGTCCATTATGGACACAAGTGGACCGGTTTTGAGTAGATAAAATCATTAGTGATTTTACTCTACCAATTCTACACTCCACCATTTCATAATGACATGTTATGACACATGATCATTATCAATTTCCATCCCACACTCAAGCTTTTTGCATGTGAATTAAATAAGGAGAAAAATCACCCTTGTTGGTGTTAGATGTGCCGGCCATGTGCTCCTTAAAGAGCATGATGGTTGCTCATTTTTCTCAACTAATTCATTCACTTGTTTTTGCCATACTTCTTACTAAAACCTCTTCTCTCTACAACTCTCCTAAATACTAATATTCTCTAAGTATTACTAGAGTAGTAATACAATAATATTAGTAGTTGTATTGAACCACCCTCAAAGTTGCGGAAAGAAAAAAATTATTTAAATACATAAAAGATAATAAAACATATACGAAGGTGTCATAAAATAAAAAGGTCATTACAAAACGGTAATAAAATTCTACAAAAGAAAGATACAAGACGGGAGACATATCTCCCGTATAAATACGGAAATAAAAGAGTGTATAAATAATATACAATCTAAGAACCGAATATAGGTCCAGGTAAATACTTCGCTCGCTAGCTCGTCAATGTACCCAATGTATGCATCACAAACCTGCCAACCGCATTAAATATAAACACGGAAGCCACAGTCAGTGGGGAGTAACTCCGAGTTCTCCCAGCCACGAAATGGCGAGTTTAATTAAACATGAATAACATAAAAGCAATGTATATGGAAAATACAAAACATTAACATATATGATATGCTTTTCATGTTATGAAACAATTAACTAACATATAACCTATCATATGAAAGCTATCATGTGAATCCGATAATAAAATATAACAAGAGGTAGGGAAGCTGGTATGCTGGCTCAGCGGTTACCACGTAACATGGCCCTGATACACTCAAACCCTAATCAACACGTAATCATGTGAATCAGTTAACAATCGGTAATCCAAACTCTATCAATCCTAGCCGGCTGGCATCTCACCTTCTAGAACTCATAGAATCATACAAACATGAAAGACCAATACCTCTACAAACAGGCATAAGTTCTTAGGGCAGTCAATAGAAGACTTCTGTAACTCGAGCTATACACAAGGTAGAGGAAAAATCCTAGTCCTAGACTGATCAGACTAGCCGACAAACAGCTATTCCATTCCCCGTTTC
>JAIUZE010072092.1:0-12183 GCA_022085475.1 Heliosperma pusillum | reverse complement strand
ACCACCTACAAATAGATCATAAAAGATGAATAAAATTCATCTTGAGAAAGACGGAAAGTTTGAAAAGCGAGAAAGACGATGATTTTAATATCAATACGGATAGAGGAAGGTAAGAGGGGAAGAATGAGACGAACTTACACGAATTCTAGCAAAGAACGAAAGAGCTATGAGAATTCTAAGATTGAAACAAAGAGGGAGGCAAGGGTTTGGTTGCTTAAGGAAGAAGAAATGTTGAATGTGTTTGTGATTATGTTAATGAAATAGGTTAAGGGAGTGAGTGGAATATGAAGGAAAAAGTCAAGGAAAGTCAAACTCGCCTTAAGACGGGATTCTCATGGAATCTCGCGGAAATTCCAAATACGAACTCGGAAATTCTAAATTCGACTCGGAACATAAAATTCTAAATTAAAACTTAAAATTACTGAAAAGTATTCGTAAAATATTTTCATTATCAAAATAAGGTACATTTCCGGGTGTTACAATCACCCCACCTTTTAAAAAGTTTCGCCCTCGAAACTTGAGGGAAAGAAAAATACCTTACTCGAATAGACTCGGGTATTTACTACGCATAGAAGCTTCAGTTTCCCAAGTCTTTTCTTCGACATTAGCACTTCTCCACAAGATTTTCACCAAAGGAACTACTTTACTTCTCAACTTTCTATCCTTACGATCTAGGATGCGGATCGGCTTCTCTTCAAAAGATAAATTCGGTTCAAGGTCGGGCAATTCAACTTGAAAGACATGGCTTGGATCACTAACATACTTTCTCAATTGAGCAACATGGAAAACATCATGAACCTTAGCCAAATTCGGGGGCAACTCCAACTTGTAAGCAACGGCACCAATCCTTTTCACAATATCAAAGGGTCCAATGTATTTCGGGCTCAATTTACCCTTAACACCAAACCGTTTAACACCCTTCATTGGAGATACTGAAACACCAAACTAGGGGCTAAGACAAGAATAGAAACACACAACACAAGACAAGGACAAGATAGATAAAACCCTGTATTCAGGACTACCAAGACAAGCACAGATAGTTCTAAATGCAGTGAATCCCAAGCTAAACTCACCCACTAAGACTAGCACAAGTGAATGACTCTAACTCAGGCCAACAAACTAAGACTAGCACAAGTTTGTTGAGGGTTGAGAGCTAACCAAGACTGGCACAGGTTAACAAAGAAAGAGTGGAAACTCTGGTTTTTATCATTCAGCATTCTGAGTTTCTTTCAAGGCAAAAAGCTCTTTATATAGAGCATTACAAAAGATCCTCACCATCCAACATAAGACTACATCTAAGGGCTTAAAGGACCCTTGAAATAACAACAAATGAGATACAAAAGTCTACTAGTAAGACGAGCAAAACAGACTGCAACAACTTCAGAAAAAGCAACTGAAAAGTAAGTTTGTCTCCTTTCCTGAAATGGCATTGTTTGAGCAGTTTTCTTTGGGGTTGTTTTGGCTGTCTGGTGCTTCAAATGGAACCTTGAGAGGGACTTCTAAGCTCCTTCCAACGTCCTTATTAATACTACTAAGGGTCACACAAAAGTAAGATGCCTTTGTTCATCCATTGGTCTTGAAACCAGCCTGGCTCTCAAAGTGACTGATTGACTTGTGGGCTGTTTTACTTGAACTTCCAAGGATAATTTGGAAAACTTATCCTGGACTTTTTTGTAGCTAAGGACCTCAACTAGATGGGAAAAGAAGTTGGAGCCCTTGCTTGGACAATTGCTGTAGGATATGTGGCCTGGAACTGGTACTTGTGTCTGTGGAATCCTTCTGGCTGTTGTTGATTTGGGACCTTGTTACTCTGGTTGGCATGGCTTGTGTAGATGTTGTTGTTGCTTGATCATGAGCCTTTGATGGTGTCATAACTTGATTGTGTGTTGCTTGGACATGGTTACCTTTTGTTGCTTTTGAAAACTTAGTTGTTTGGACTTGATCTGCCTTAGACTGAACATGGGTGTCTTTGTTGGTTGTTGTCTGAACTGGATTGCCAAATGAGGTTGCTCCCCTAGCTCCTGCTTCATCCTCCCCAGGTTGGAAAGATTTGAGCATCAAATCTCCAGGGTTCTCTTCTTCACTGTCATAGTAGGGGCTAAGGTCTCCTATGTTAAATGTGCCATGAACTCCATATTCTCCTGGCAAATCCACCTTGTAAGCATTGGCTCCCACCTTTTCTATGACTTCAAAAGGGCCTTCTGCTCTAGGCATAAGTTTGTTCTTTCTTTTGCTTGGGAACCTTTCCTTTCTGAGGTGTAACCACACCAGGTCACCTGCTTGAAACTCCTTCTTTCCTCTTGGCACCTTGGCTTTGATTTTGTACTGCTCATTAGTCTTCTCTATGTTTCTCTTAACCTGTTCATGCAACCTGAGCATTTGTTCCACCCTTTTCTTGGCATCATAGTTCAGTATCTCTTTAGGCACATTGGATAGCTCCATAGGCATGAGTGGGTTGCTGCCATAGACCACCTCAAAGGGACTGTGGCCAGTACTTGATGAAGGGGCCCTGTTGAAGGCAAATTCTGCTTGGGCTAGTTTGAGATCCCAATCTCCTAGTGACTTCTTCACAATGCACCTCAATATTCTCCCTAGGGTTTTGTTGGTGATTTCTGTTTGACCATCAGTTTGAGGATGGTGGGATGTACTAAAAAGCAGCCTGGTGTCTAGGAGCTTCCACAGGGTCTTCCAGAAGTAACTCATAAACTTTGTATCCCTGTCTGAAACAATTGATCTAGGCACTCCATGTAGTTTGACTACTTCTTTGAAGTAAAGCTCAGCAACCCCTGAGGCATCCTCAGTCTTCCTACATGGCACAAAGTGAGCCATTTTGCTAAATCTGTCAACCACAACCATGATGGAATCCTTTCCCCTAGGAGTCTTGGGCAGAGCCACAATGAAATCCATGCTGATGTCTTCCCAAGGTTTGTCAGGTACAGGCAGTGGAGTGTAAGGTCCTGCTTGGAAAGAACTCTTTGCCTTTTGGCAAGTAGAACACCTCCTAAGAATAGCTTGAACATCCCCTTCCATCCTAGGCCAGTAAAACTGATCTTGCAGGATATCCATGGTCTTCTGCACCCCAAAATGTCCTGCTAGCCCATTAGAGTGGACTTCCCTCACCAATAGGTCCCTGTATGAGCCCCTAGGGACACACAATTTGTTCCCCTTAAACATGTAACCTTCCTGCAGCTGATACTTGGTCTCTTTTACTCTAGGACTGTTCTGCAGGGTTAACCAATCCTCCATGAAATCAGGATCATCCTGGTACAGCTCCTTCATAAACTCAAAGCCTAGCACCCTTTGTTGGATTGTCACCAACATAGAATGTCTCCTAGACAAGGCATCTGCTACCACATTTGACTTACCTTCCTTGTATTTGCTTGAGAAGTTGAAGGACTGAAGGTATTCAACCCATTTTGCATGCCTTGCACTGAGCTTGTGTTGGCCATTTATGTATTTCAAGGCCTCATGATCAGAGTGAAGTACAAAAGGCTTGGGTTTAAGATAATGGCTCCAGTACATGAGGGCTCTCACCAAGGCATAAAACTCCTTGTCATATGTGGAGTAATTGAGCTTAGCCCCATTGAGCTTCTCACTGAAGAAGGCCACAGGATTCCTTCCTTGGATGAGTACTGCTCCAATCCCTACCCCACTTGCATCACACTCTACTTCGAATAGCTGATCAAAATCAGGTAGAGCTAGTATAGGTGCCTCACAAAGCTTCTTTTTGATGAGCTCAAAGGCTGCTTGTGCCTGTTCAGTCCACTTGAACTCACCCTTCTTCATCCCTTCTGTTACAGGCACCATGATAGTGCTGAATCCCTGTATGAACCTCCTATAGAAGGAGGCTAGGCCATGAAAACCCCTAACCTCAGTGATGTTCTTGGGAATAGGCCAAGACTTGATGGCTGCAATCTTCTCCTGATCCACAGATATGCCCTTGGCAGAGATGACATACCCCAAGAATTTAACCTCCTCAGCCATGAAAGTACACTTCTCCATTTTCCCAAAGAGCTTATGCTCTCTCAGTTTCAGAAACAACAACTTTAGATGGTTCAGATGTTCAGATTTGCCCTTACTATAGACCAGGATATCATCAAAGTACACCACAATGAACTGACCTATGAAAGGCCTTAAGACTTCAGTCATAAGTCTCATGAATGTACTAGGGGCATTGGAGAGACCAAATGGCATCACCAGCCATTCATAGAGCCCATGCTTGGTTTTAAATGCTGTTTTCCACTCATCCCCCTCCCTGATTCTCACCTGGTGGTAACCTTGCCTAAGATCTATCTTGGAGAATAGACTGGCTCCACTTAACTCATCCAACATGTCATCCAGCCTTGGGATGGGGAACCTGTACTTGACAGTGATATTGTTAATGGCCCTGCTGTCAATACACATTCTCCATGAACCATCCTTCTTAGGAACTAGGAGGGCAGGCACTGCACAAGGACTCAAAGATTCCCTGACAAATCCCTTTGACATCAGCTCCTCCACCTGCCTCTGCAACTCTTGGGTGGACTTGGGGTCACTCCTGTATGCTGGCCTGTTAGGTAGCATGGCACCTGGAATGAGGTCTATCTGGTGCTCTATGCCCCTTAGGGGGGGAAGTCCTGATGGTAGTTCTTCTGGAAATACATCCTCATGCTCACTGATCAGCTCCTTTACCTCTGGGGGCACCTCAACTGGTTCCTCAACCTGTTTGGATAAGAGGAAATATACAGGTTGTTCTTGTTCCACCTCTCTGAGCATGGCTGCCTCTGTGAGGAAAAGAACCTCCTTGGATCCACTGGTACTAGGACTACCATAGTCCCTAGTGTTTGGGGGTAAAGGTGTCAGGACTATCCTTTGATTCCCATGTCTAAAAGTGTACACATTGCTCTTCCCTTTATGCAAGGCATCTTTATCAAACTCCCATGGTCTGCCCAGCAGTAAATGGCATGCATCCATAGGCACTACATCACAAGTCACCTCATCCTTGTAGGTGCCTCCAATAGAGAAGGACACTAAACATTGTTGATCAACCCTTACTTCAGCACCCTTGTTCAGCCATCTGAGTTTGTAAGGGTTGGGGTGGGGTTTGGTCTCCAAGTCAAGCTTGTTAACCAAGGTAACTGAGGCCACATTGGTGCAACTTCCCCCATCTATGATCACATTACAAACCCTCCCTTGAATAGTACACCTGCTCCTAAAGATTAGAGATCTCTGGTCTTCTTCTAGGGGTTGATGCTGAGAGTGCATAACCCTCCAAAGAACAAGGTTGTGACCAGTGTCTGGTGGGGCTACTACCAAAGGGGCATCACCTTCCTCTTCCTGTTCTCCTGTTCCCTCCTCCTGCTCATATTCAATGAGCCCTTCCTGCTCCCATTCCATGACTTCCACTGCTGTCAAGGCTCTTCTTGAGGGGCAGTCTCTCTTAAAGTGGCCATAACCTTGACATTGATAACATTTTCTCTTCTCTTCTGAAGGGGTGAGGGTAGGTTGCTGACTTACAGGTGCTTTACCCTTGTCCAAGGGGTTCCTATTAAAAGTTATGGGAGTCCTAGGACCCTCCCCAATTCTGACCCCAGCATAAGGTTTAGTTATAGCAGGTTTGGTGAAAGACTTGGTCGTTTCCTTCCCCATTTTCTCAACCCTAAGGGATAGGTTCACCACATCCTCAAAGGACCATAGGGGCTGCATCCTAACCTTGTTAGCAATGCCTGGGCTTAGGCCTTCTAGGAATCTAGCAATCCTTTGTTCAGGTTTCTCAGTGATGTCACATTGAAGGGTAAGCTGCTCAAACTCTCTCAGATAAGACTCAACAGATTTTTCATTTTGTTTTAGTTTAGACAGCTTGATGAACAAATCCTGAGTATAATCCTTAGCAACAAACTTGTTCAACATTTTTTTCTTCAACTTAGACCAGGATTTGATGGGTTCCTTACCCTCCCTAGCCCTTAGACTCTTCATGGTTTCATACCACAGGGAAGCATACCCTTTCAATTTCAGAATAGCTACTTTAAAGGCTTTAGCATCATTGTATCCTTTGTATTCAAAGACTCTCTCTATATCCCTAAGCCATTCTAACAAATCATCAGGATTTAAGCTACCAGAAAACTCAGGAATGTCTACCTTGAGGTGTTTATCAGTGAGGCCATGTCCTGAAGCTCTGCTCCTTGTGGATTCATCTGAGTCTGAAGGTTCCTCCTCTTCAGGTGGTCTGACCCTGCCTCCTGGTGGACCTAGGCCTCTCCCACGACCTCTGCCTCTTCCTCCAGCAAATATTTGGTTGCCTATCACCTGATCCAAGGCTCTGGTTAGGGTGGTTACAACCCCAGCCAGGTCCTCCATCCTTGCTTCTACTCCTGCCAATCTCTCTTCACTCATTGGGCTATTTTTGTAGTTTTGAATGTAGTTTGGTTAAATGAACTCACAGTAGAAATAGACCTTAGCTCTGATAACCAATTTGAAACACCAAACTAGGGGCTAAGGCAAGAATAGAAAACACACAACACAAGACAAGGACAAGATAGATAAAACCCTGTATTCAGGACTATCAAGACAAGCACAGATAGTTCTAAATGCAGTGAATCCCAAGCTAAACTCACCCACTAAGACAAGCACAAGTGAATGACCCTAACTCAGGCCAACAAACTAAGACTAGCACAAGTTTGTTGAGGGTTGAGAGACCAAGGCTGGCACAGGTTAACAAGAAGAGTGAAAACTCTGGTTTTTATCATTCAGCATTCTGAGTTTCTTTCAAGGCAAAAGGCTCCTTATATAGAGCATTACAAAAGATCCTCACCATCCAACATAAGACTACATCTAAGGGCTTAAAGGACCCTTGAAATAACAACAAATGAGATACAAAAGTCTACTAGTAAGACGAGCAAAACAGACTGCAACAACTTCAGAAAAAGCAACTGAAAAGTAAGTTTGTCTCCTTTCCTGAAATGGCATTGTTTGAGCAGTTTTCTTTGGGGTTGTTTTGGCTGTCTGGTGCTTCAAATGGAACCTTGAGAGGGACTTCTAAGCTCCTTCCAACGTCCTTATTAATACTACTAAGGGTCACACAAAAGTAAGATGCCTTTGTTCATCCATTGGTCTTGAAACCAGCCTGGCTCTCAAAGTGACTGGTTAACTTGTGGGCTGTTTTACTTGAACTTCCAAGGATAATTTGGAAAACTTATCCTGGACTTTTTTGTAGCTAAGGACCTCAACTAGATGGGAAAAGAAGTTGGAGCCCTTGCTTGGACAATTGCTGTAGGATATGTGGCCTGGAACTGGTACTTGTGTCTGTGGAATCCTTCTGGCTGTTGTTGATTTGGGACCTTGTTACTCTGGTTGGCATGGCTTGTGTAGATGTTGTTGTTGCTTGATCATGAGCCTTTGATGGTGTCATAACTTGATTGTGTGTTGCTTGGACATGGTTACCTTTTGTTGCTTTTGAAAACTTAGTTGTTTGGACTTGATCTGCCTTAGACTGAACATGGGTGTCTTTGTTGGTTGTTGTCTGAACTGGATTGCCAAATGAGGTTGCTCCCCTAGCTCCTGCTTCAGATACCTTCAAGAATACTTTATCTCCCACCTCCAATTCTAACGGCCTTCTTCGGATATCGGCATAAGACTTTTGACGGTCTTGAGCGGCTTTCATTCTATCACGAATGACCTTCACATTATCAATGGTCTCAACAAGAACATCGGGGCCTAAATCACGATTGTCACTCAATTGATTCCAACATATAGGACTCTGACATTTCCTTCCATAAAGAGCTTCATATAGAGCCATCTTGATAGATGCATGATAACTGTTGTTGTAAGACAACTCTACCAACGGTAGACTCTTTTCCCAACTAGACTGGAAGTCAAGAGCATAAGCCCTAAGCAAGTTTTCTAAAGTCTGAATAGTCCTCTCAGTCTGACCATCCGTAGCGGCATGAAATGCAGTACTCATCAACAACTTACTACCCATGGCTTCTTGCAAAGCTTTCCAAAACTCGAACAGAACCTCGGATCTCGGTCGGATATAATCTCCATAAGGACACCATGGTATCTAACAATTTCATCAACATAAGCTTTCGCTAAACGATCCAAACTCCAAGTTTCTTTGATCGGAATAAATCTAGCACACTTGGTCAAACGATCAACAACAACCCAAACGACATCTTTACCACCAACGGTCCACGGCAAAGCCATAACAAAATCCATAGAAATAGATTCCCACTTCCATAGCGGAATATCCAACGGTTGTAGCAATCCACCGGGCCTCTTGTGTTCAATCTTCACTTGTTGGCAAGTCAAACACCTTCCAACATAAGATACCACATCACCCTTCAAGTTCGGCCACCAAAACTGTAGCTTCAAATCCTCGTACATCTTATCACCTCCGGGGTGAATAGAATAAGGGGAAAGGTGAGCTTCATCAAGAACTCGCTTCCTCAAATTAAGAGCATTAGGAACAAATAAACGACCATAGAAACGAAGAACACCTTCGTTATCAAATTTGAAATCTTTACCTTTACCTTCAAGAAGCTTCGCTTGAATAGACTTGTAGGTAAGATCATCAACTTGGCTTTCACGAATTTCACGGAGAAACACAGGCTCGGCAATCATAGCACCAACATGAACAAATCCACGCTCTACGAATTCCAAACTCAACCTTCGAAACTCGGCACAAAGATCAACAGGTAAAACATGCAAAGCATGCAAAGCATGAGAAGCCTTCCTACTAAGAGCATCGGCAACAACATTTGCCTTCCCTTCATGATACAATAACTCAAAATCATAATCGTTCACCAACTCCAACCATCTTCTTTGCCTCATATTCAACTCTTTTTGAGTAAATATGTACTTCAAACTCTTGTGATTGGTGAAGATACGACAATGAACTCCAATTAGGTAATGTCTCCACACTTTCAAAGCATGAACAACAGCGGCCAATTCTAAATCATGAGTAGGATAGTTCACTTCATGAACTCTCAACTGCCGTGAAGCATAAGCCACCACCTTCCTATTTTTCATAAGAACACAACCTAATCCCATTTTAGAAGCATCACAATAGACATCGATGTCTACTCCATCTTCAGGCAAAGTCAACACCGGAGCGGTAGTTAACCTCTTCTTTAACTCTTGAAACGCTGCTTCACAAGCTTCATTCCATAGGAATTTGGTTTCCTTCTTCAACAACTGAGTCATCGGTCTAGCAAGCTTAGAGAAATCCTTGACAAATCGTCGGTAATAACCAGCTAAACCAAGAAATTTTCGAATCTCTCTAATATCAGTCGGACTCTTCCAATCAACAACGGCCTCAATTTTCGAAGGATCCACCATTACACCTTCTTTAGAAATCACATGCCCAAGAAAGGACACTTTAGGAAACCAAAATTCACACTTTGAGAACTTAGCATACCACTTCTATCGACGTAGAACACCCAAAATAATCCTAAAATGAAAAGCATGCTCTTCCTCGGACTTGGAGAAAATAAGAATATCATCAATGAATACCACCACACACTTATCAAGATACTCACTAAATGTGCGGTTCATTTGATCCATAAAGATAGCGGGATCATTCGTCAATCCAAATGGCATCACTTTGAACTCATAATGGCCATACCTCGTACTGAAAGTGGTCTTTGGAATATCAACATCTCTAACCGGAATTTGATGATAACCGGATCTCAAATCAATCTTTGAAAAAGTAGAAGCACCCTTTAATTGATCAAACAAATCTTCAATTCTCGGTAAAGGATACCTATTCTTGATCGTAATCCGATTCAATTCACGATAATCAATACACAACCTCATAGAACCATCCTTCTTCTTCACAAAAAGAACGGGAGCACCCAAGGCGAGGCACTTGGTCGAATAAAACCCTTCTCTATCATATCATCTAACTGCTTCCTTAATTCTTTCAATTCAGACGGAGCCATACGATAAGGAGCTTTGGCAATAGGACCAGAACTAGGTACAAGATCGATAGAGAATTCAACATCACGCTCGGGAGGAATCCCGGGCAAATCTTCAGGAAATACATCAACGAACTCTCGAACAATAGGCACATCTTCAATACTTGGCAAAGAGGTATTTGAAGAAGTCACAACACACAAGAATGCTTGGTGACCTTTTCTAACCATACTTACCAATTTCATAGCGGAAATTAAAGACACACCTTGACGGGGATGAGATCCCTTATAGGTTATTCTAACCCTAAAGGACTCTTTAAATAAATCGTTTGATCACGACACTCGAACCTAGCATGATACATTGCTAGCCAATCTATACCTAATATAATATCAAACTCTCCTAGAGGAAACTTAAGGAGATTAGCGGGAAAGATAGAACCCGCAATAGATATAGGTACATTTGGATAAAGGGTTGAACAAGAGATAATATCTCCAGATGGTAAGGATATGGGAGTATCCTCACTAGATGTAGGCTTGATTGATAATTTGCTAGCATAAGTCGATGACACAAAAGACATAGAAGCACCGGTATCAAAAAGAATAAGACACGGTTGCTCTAAAATTGAGAACATACCCGTAATGATCTCGGGATGAGCATCTGCTTCAGCACGGCTCATGACAAAGATTGAACCCTTAGGTTTAGGAGGAGGAGGGGGCAACTTTCGATCGGGGCAATCGTCATAACGATGACAACCCTTCTGACAAAAGAAGCATACATAAGGTCGGTTGTTACATGCCACACCGGGATGGTATGGTTGTCTACAACGATTACATTGACGACCTTGAGCTTGAGCTTGAGGAGCATAAGGCCTATGAGCCACATTTGAAGTAGCTCTAGGAATAAAAGGAGCAGGATTTCTTGTATAAGCATTGGAAGAAGGATTAAACCTCCTCTTGTTAACATAGGAATTAGAAGGAGACGGAATAAACGGTCTCTTCCCAAAAGCATTTGGCCTAGGAGAAAAAGAAGGAGAGGGATTATTCATCAAAGCTTCATCTCTAATAGCCTTCATTGAATTTTCGGCCCACAAGGCATCATCATAAAGATCCCCAAAGGAATTGGTATTCCTTCTCACTTTACTTTGCAGAACGGCACTCAACTTGTTACGATAATAGAATGCGCGGTCTTCATCATCTCGGATAAGCCTCGGCGCAAAGTGCGTAAGCTTATTAAACTCCGTAGTAAACTCTTGAGCTGATAAGTTGCCTTGTTTAAAATCAATGAACTCCTTGAGCCTTTGTTGTTTAAGATCTTTAGGATAGAATCTCCCTTCCACGAGAGCTTTAAAGCAAGCCCAGTTAAAGTCCTCTTCAAGAACAGCGGTGGCACTTGTGATAGCCCACCAGTTGTCGGCTTCCCTCACCAGAAAGTGCTTTGCAATCCTCACCTTGTCCTCTTCTCGAACTTGGTATAGATCGAACTGCTTCTCCATCTCACGGAACCAATCGGATAACTCCGTAGGATCCGGCTCTCCACCATATGGTACGATCTTACTTCTAGCTATCTGCCCAGCTACCCATGCGTAGCCACCTTGATGGTTATCCTCCCTTCTAGGGGGGGGGCTTTGTTGGCATTAGCTAACGCCGCATCTTGCTGATTTTTCAGCACTTGAGTAAGAGCTTCCATTATAACGTTCTCAGCTAATCGTGGTCTAACCATCTTCATAAGAAACAAAAACAAATTAAGTTACTCCTATCAATTAGCATAAACAAATAGACTACCAAGTAAAGTCCTTAACTTCTACCCAATCTCTCATTTATTATTTTAAGGTCAAGTAGTTTAAAGTTAGGGTTTCAGTGGGTGCGTCGGGAGCGATAAAAGCTTGATACCAAACTGTGACAACCCTCGCGAATGCGGAAATATAAAACATACAAGCATGTGAAATAATATGCGGAAATACGGTATTTTAAAAACTTGTATACATGCAAGATAGATAAAACGAGGAGTGTCAAAATATTACAAACTAAGTACGAAATACAACAAAGAGACGGGGTCTCTCAAAATGTTAGCAAAGAACAAGTGTTTAGCAAAACTAGCTAAAATCGTCTAGAGGTGAAACTTCCAGGGACAACGCCCGCTAGCTCACACCCTAACCCAAAATAGCATAAGCAAAAAGCCATCCATGCAAGCAACCTGTTCATTCATGAAAAACATGAACGCCACAATCAGTGGGGAGTAACTCCGGGTTCTCCCAGCCATATCACATCAAACGTACATATACGGAAATACAAA